>PVJL010002125.1:0-214074 GCA_004026885.1 Lyroderma lyra | reverse complement strand
CTTTCAGGAACCATACCACTACCCAAACTTTTTCTTTAGCATCCCAAATATAAAGCCACATAAACTGAAATTTTCCAAAAAAAGTTATGATGTGGGACTTCGCTTAGATATACATGGAGTCTTCTGGCTTTCTTATTCTTGCAATGACTCTATGGCCATCATTACCAGATACAGAAGCATTAGTACTTATGGTTAACAGGACTTTATAAGACATTTTGATATTTACTAGGTTAATAATGGCAACATGCACTATAAGGAGCTCATTTAAAAAATGCAATGGAGAGGATCCAAGATCGCGGAGTAGGTAAACACTGTGCCTGCTTCATTCTGTGAACACATTAAAATTATAACTAAATTAGTGAACAACCAACAATCTAGCTGAACAGAAGCTTTGTAACTAAGGATACAAAAAGGAGGAAACCACAGCGAGACTGGTAGGAGGGCACAGATACAAAAGGAGCCAAACCTCCCATGGCAGCAGAGAATCAGGAGGGACATCTCAGCCACGGAAGTTCCTCTCAGAGTAGCGAGGGACCCCAGCGCCATACCAGGCTCCCTAGCCCAGAGCACTGGGCTGGGCTGGGAAGAGGAGCCCCACATCTGTCTGTGAAAATCAGTGGGGACTCTGACTTCAGTAGGGATGGAAAGCGCCAAAAAACCCATATGTGCTCTTAAAGTGCTCACGCAGATTCCAGTCACTCACGTGTACTCACCCTGGGCTCTGGCAGAGGGGTGGTGACTCAGAGGGCAACAGAGGCATATGGGGGTGGAGGGGCAGACTGACATGTGTGGCTCTGGAGTGAGGGCTGGAGGACAGTTCCTATTTTTCCTGGGTGCACCCTCCTCCCACACAGTCAGCTGGTGGACACCATCTTACCTGTGTTGTGCCCACCCCCACATGGAAAATCTGAACCTGATTGGTCTGGCAAGCCCCGCTCACTCCACCCTGCTGACTCACTGGGAACCTACCCCACCCAACTCTGCCAATGCCAGAGGCACTTTCTCTGGTGAGCAGCTAGCTCTGCCAGCATTGCAATCTTCCTTGGAAAACTATGTAAGTCCACAGGTCCCAGGCTAGCGGCTACCAGCATTGGTGAGCTCTGAGACTTTTGCTATGTAGCTCCAGGCACAGCACTGGCATCACACCAGAATCCACAGGAGCACCCAGTGAAGGTGACCAGGGAGACAGTGCCAGGGCCCCACAGGGCATCTACCACATAAGGCTATTCAGCAATACTGGGAGATGCAGCAGATCTACCTAGAAACAAATACACCTGGATCTACATAGAAACAAATACAGACAAGTCATCCAAAATGAGGAAACAAACAAACGAATACATGTCAAATGAAAGAATAGCAGAAAATTCCAGAAGAAGAACTAAACAAGATGGGGGCCAACATGATTTTAAGGATGCTCAAGGAACTTAAGTGAAAACTTCAACAGAGAGATAGCAAGCATAATGAAGGACACAGAAACCATAAAAAAGGACCAGTCAGAAATGAAGAATACTATAACTGAAATTCAGAATGCAATAAAAGGAATCATCAGCAGACTAGATGGATCAGAGGATCAAATCAACAAATTGGAAGACAAGGTAGCAGAAAACATCCAGTCAGAACAGCAAAAAGAAAAAAAAGCCAAAAAAATGAGGATAGTTTAAGGGACCTATAGGGCAACATCAAGTGCAACAACATTTGCACCATAGGAGTATTAGGAAAAGAAAGAAAACAAATAATTAAGAACCTATATAATGACTGAAAACTCCCCTAACCTGGCAAAGGAAACAGACATATAAGCCCAGGAAGCACAGAGTCCCAAACAAGATAAACCCAAACAGGCCCACACCAAGATACATTATAATTAAAATGGCAACAGTTGAAGACAAAGAGAGAATACTAAAAGCAGCAAGAGAAAAGCAACTAGTTACTTATAAGGGAACGCCCATAAGACTGTCAGCTGATCTAAACAGAAATTTCACAGACCAGAAAGGAGTAGCAGAAAATACTCAATATGAGGAAATGCAAGAACCTACAACCAGGATTACTCTATCCAGCAAAGCTATCATTCAAAATTGAAAGACAAGTAAACAGCTTCTCAGACAAGAAAAAGCTAAAGGAGTTAGTTCATCACCACCAAACCAGTACTACAAGAAATGTTAAAGGGGCTGCTTTAAGATTGAGAAGGGGGAAGCAAAATTATTAACAACAAAATGGCAATAGGTACGCATCAAACATTACCTCTAACTTAAATGGATTAAAAGCTCCAATCAAAAGACATGGAGGGTACTGCACTGAGTGGAGTGTCAAACAGGGAAGACAGATGCAAGTTGACTTTGCTTATAGGTGAAATCCAAAGAAGAAAATAAACAAGAACAGGAAGAGATTCATAGACATAAAAAACATTTGGTTTGTTGCCAGATGGGAGGAAGGTTGGGGGAGGGGTGAAATAAGGGGAAGAAATTGGGAAGTTGAATTTGGTGGATACAAAGTAATAGTTATGGGGACATAGGGTATATAACATGGGAATAGTCAATAATGTTGCAATAACAATGAGTGGCGTCAGGTGGGTACTAGATTTGTTGGGATGAGGGGAGGAGGGCTGGAGGGGAGGGTGAAAAGGGAAAAGAAATCAAGAAGTACAAATTCATAGTCACAAATTAGTCACAGGAATGTAAAGTTCAACATAGGGTATATAGTCAGTAACATTGTGTTATAATAACAATATATGGTGTCAGATGGAAAAGATGTATTGGAATAAGGATTTTGTAAGTTATATAAATGTCTCATCACTATACAACTGAAACCAATATAATATTGTATGTCAAATGTAATTGAAAATAAAAATAAACGGGGAAAATGAAAAAAATAAATTTTCCCACTTCAAAATTTAAAAAGATATAAAAATAAAAAATACAATGGAGTTATCTCAATCTCATTTGATGATAACTACATCCTTCAATTGCTTAAGCAACTTGCTCTCACAGTCTATTGGCAGATTCTTTTGTTCCTACTTCCAAAATATATTTAGAATACAACCATTTCTCATCACACGTATTGCTTCTTCCCTTGTCTCAAACCCCATCTTTCTTGCCTGGATTTCTGCAAAACTGGATGCTAGGAGAAAATAGAGAAATGCCTTCAAAGTTCTAAGGAAAATGAACCTAGAACAGCAGGTCCAATCAAAATGAAGTATGAAGAAATAAAGGCTTGTCAGACAGGAAAGAACTGTTTTTCTCCCATGAACCATTTTATGTGTGTTGGGGTGCACTTATTTATAAATATACTTCAAATCTAGAAAGAGTAGGATACAAACAAACAAGACTATAGATGTACAAAGAAAACATACCAGGATGATAGCTAAAAATCACTTTGTCCAAGTTTGATAAAGAAGCTTAAAATGACTTCAGAGTTATACTGAAGAAAATAATCTCTCTTCTAAAATAATAAAGGCAAGAATAAACAGCCACTCTTTACTTAATGACCTACCTGTTTGATGACTGCTAGGACTTACAACCAGTGCTCCAGTGCAGGGAATCCCCTTTCTCAGTCTTGGCTTCCTTACATAGCTGGTTAGTATTCACTACACTAAGCATTTGCAATTATGCAAGACTGCATATTTCGTCTGTAAGTGTGAAGTCGCATTATATCTACTGAAAAACACATACCCTATGGTGCCAGGACACAGCACAAGACGTTCACCTTCAAGCTCCTTGCTTATCCACCGATTCACTTAACAACCTAGTTATAGGAACAAAACTCGGCCATCATGTGAGGAGTGCCTATACTTCAGGACTCCCAGGATGAGAGCTAAAACACTCTAAAAAATTTGGTAACTCAATAGTATGATAAAAGAAGTGTTATGGTGAAGAAAGCATTTTTCTTCTGTCAAAACACACACACACACACACACACACAAACACACACAAACACACACACATATAGCAGTTACCCCAAGGAAAAATTAAAATCTGCAAAAGCCATGGCCTAATTATGAAGCAAATAACACACAACATGATTTTAGAATTTGATGGCTATAAGAGAAAATAATCCATTTACCTTCAGCATGGAATATTCTCCTTAAATCACCGACTTAAGGATATAAGATTAAATATGGAGGAGACAAAATCACCAGGTTTACCTGTGAACACATTTGCATAATCTAACACAGCTGCTAGTCATCAACTTGTAGTTTTTAGAATCAATACATAAAGGAAAAACCTAAGTCTAGTACCCCAAAATAATACACACCTCCTTATGTTGATTATATAAACTAATAGTGTAACTTACGTAAGTTAGAAGATAAAGGGAAGTGATGAGTTGGAAAGACAGTATAGGGTTGGTCATTTCCACAATGGTAGGGAGTCAAGAGATAATATTTAAAACCGATGGATCATGAAATAAACATTACTAGTTAAAGTTATAAAGAAAACCAAAAGAAGAACTAAAAACATAAAATTGGGGAGAAAAATGGAGCTAAATTGCTTGTCATGCATAATAGACAATTAACAGATACTGCTTAAATGACAAAATCAAGAAATAGCAGCAAAAAACTTCAAGGAAGTACCTGAAGAATAAAAAAATGTACATCTGCAATTTATATTACGTTATTATATTTATGTACTTCTATACATTTTTTTTAAGTGGATGTTACCTCCGAGAAATGGGATTGATGTTGATGGCAAGGAGGAAAACTTTCCCTTTTTAGTTCCTATCTACCTGAATTGTTTAAAATATTTATTCAGGTATGTGCACTAAAATTAAAAATGTTCTTAATCCTAAAAAAAATCAGGGCTGGAGTGCTTATAAAGGAATGACGATTGACAATCTAACAGTGTAGGAAGGTCCCAGCAGATTATAAAGAGAAAGTATAAAACCTCAAAACGGGGTATTCCCTGGTGGTCTAGTGGCTAGGTTTCAGCGCTCTCACCACCGCGGCCTGGGTTCACTTCCCAGTCAGGGAACTAACAAACAAACAAACAAACAAACAAAATAAATAAATAAATAAAGTTACTAAAAAATACCAAAAAAACAAAAAACTAAAAACAATATGAACTAAAAGGCCATTTAAAATAAAGGCATAAACTTATTGAGCACTACTAAATACAGCAGTCAATCAAAGAGGTTTATATTTATTTATGACTCAGTAATTTAGACAACAAATTATTTAATATTTTCTATTTAAAATCGCAGAGATTAACTTTAAAACTATTGCCATTCGAAATAGTATAACAAAATAAAATAAATGCGGCCCTTAATGTATATCAGATTCTGGAAAATTCAAGTTTGGACATAAAAAAGTTATTACATATATTAATGGGTAATATATTGTGGTCTAATACTTTCACATGTTTGTTTTAAAAGAATGACATTAAAATAAATGATCTTTAAAAAATTAAAATAATTGATAGCATGACACCAGGGTTATAATATTTTAATAAAACTTTTACATTTCTGGAACAAGTTATTTAATCCATACAATATACACGATATAGCAAAGGAAGAAGGCTGAGACAGTCCTTTTACAAATTACTCCAAGCACATGTCTTCTGACTGCTTACTCGGTGTATATACCTGTCACATATTCTTTTGGAATGCTTCTGAACTGTTACACAAAGATTTAAAAAATGAAAATTTCATATAAAAATAGTTATTTATCTGCTTTTTTAACAATTGAGTTTTCCAATTAAATAACAAGGTGTTCTATTTACCAATGTATATTGCATAGAAATAGTTAAATACTTTAATATTTAAAAGTCAAGATTTGTAATGGCTGCTACATCTTCAAGTTGGTAACTGAAATTTTATTTATAATTTTAAAATTACACATTCTGTAGGTATAAAAGTTTTAAAAAATACATTCCAATTTAACAAAAAAAAGCTTCTGGATGTACATTTTCAAACACTGATTATGACTGCGATAATGACTACCTTGTAGATATACTTAGCCAAAATAAGTTAAAAAAATTAGTAACATGTAGTACGCTGGCAAGACTTCCTTAGCAACAAATGAGGGTAATTATAAAGTCAATGCTATAAATGTACTACCACATATAAATAGGCTTTATGTATAATTACTTTTATTAAAAAGCAGAACATAAAAATGCATAGAATAGGTGAAGATTTTTATCATCTAAGTCACCAGTGCAGAAATGTGGGCACTTAATCCTCTAAGAAGTTAGAGAATTTTAATTTAAAAGATGACTTCTCACTGGGGATACTGTGACTTTCTGTAAATCAAAAAATGAGTCTACTATTTCTCTTCAGATGTGTCTACTGTTTTGGTTCATGTGTTTCTATACAACTCCTACTTTAACTTAAATGTTCTTTCCCTGAAAAAGACATTTTTAAGCTAATGATTTTGGCCCCATGACATATATACTTTAAAGATACATGTGATTCTGCAGCCAATACCTCCCCCAATTCTAATACCTATACATATACGTACTTATAAACATATACAGGATTATAAAAATACTTAATTTTTATAAGCTTAAATAATTACTGAATGTTAATACAGAATACATTAATATTTGTATAATTTTACTTCTATTTATAAAAAGGTTTTCTTATAGCAGCATTTGCATTGCAAATGAAATGTGGACAAATGATGTTGCAGTGTACATGGCCTCATACTGCAAATCTAATTGAGCAGCTGTAATGTTCCTCTAAAAGAAACATCTGTTTCAGCTACAGAAAAGTAATTCCTATAAAGTACAAAAATCTTCAGAGGCTATTAACTTATCTGAACCTTGTAAGTGCATTTAAAGCTATCTCCACAGAATTGGCAAGATTTATTAAAATATTCACAAGCAGTCCATGTTACCTTTACCCCAAATAAAATTTTCTAATGAGATAAGTAAAAATTGTATTAATGAATAGTGTTTTTAATTGGATCACATTAACTTATGAGAAATTAATTTGAGGTTTCAAGAATAAAAAAATAAAGACATTACTGTCAGAGGTATAAGAAAGTGAGAAAGATTTGAAACTTAAAACATTATGAAAAACCAAATTAAAAAAACTCAACCTCAAACACTCACAGTAAGTTTGTTTTTGTTGAGCTCACGCTCCAGATTTCCAATTAAAGTATCAATACTTTCTTGTAGATCTTGGAGATTGACTTTTCGATCCACTGTTGACTGAATTGTCTGCATTGTCAAATATGTCTGAAAAGTACACTCTTTGGACATGGGAACTGGCTGTTCAATCATTATATCTGGTCCATATATTTTGCTGCAATTTTCTCCATTTTCTCTATTTTCTGAAGGAATGTCATCATAATCCACATCATTTAAATTGTCTTTTGTATTTAAAAAGTAGTTTTCTCCACAGCTGCTCCAGTCTCCTGCGTAACGATTACTAAGTGGACTGTCTAATCTGGCTTGCCGTGGCCTAACTACTCTTGATGAATCAGTACCACCCAAATTTAACATGTAAGGTCGTTCTTTTTTCCTCCTCAAATAATTCAGAGAAGACTTGTGCTCTGGAGACAAATTGTCTGTTGATTCACTGGCAGTTAAATGTTGCACTGGAAACAAACAATAAATTTGCTTTGTGATAGTAATCCTACTGACCTTATAAAGGAGCTAAAGATAAACTATTTAATAATCAACTACAAGCATGCATTAAAATGAAAACATGCATATTATCAAAAGAAAGCATTCCATAATTATTTTTTCTATAATCAAGATTAGGGACAGAAGCTAGTAGAATGTTCAGTGGTGGTAATTCATGCTATATCATAACGTCCCCAAACAAATCAAATTTCCAATGTTGATTAACTTTCTGTGCGAGTTAATTATTATCTAGCTATAATTCAAACAGTAGCTAAGCTGGTAGTTTCTAAATTAAAAGCTACAGCATAAAAGCAAGCAAGGCACATTGGTGTACAAACAAAACAAAACAAAAATTTCCTTTGTCTGCAAACATCCAAATGAGGCAAAGGCATCTAAAGAGCTCACTCTAAAAGTTCTGACCTTTGTGTCTTTTTTGTTGTTGTTTTGCAATTCTATTAGCAGCAGTGTCATAATTTACTTTACTAAGCAGCCCAAATTTCACTTTGATAAAATGCACGAATACTAGGCTCAAGCCACTTGTTACCTGAGTTTGATTATACAGCATTAGCTACTAATAGTCTTCATTTATTGCCTGAAAATGGTACAGATATTTTATTTTCCCATTGTGGTTAGGTGTCTAACAATCTAAAATAACATTCTCCTACCAAGACTAATTTCTTCTAAGGGTCTGCATTGTGTTAGCCATACAGATTACCACAGAGACACACATTATTTCATAACAAACCAAGGCTTCAGCTTATACTCTCTTCTGTGTACTGAACAAAATAGTTGTCTAAGGCTCTTCTGTATGTAAATGAAGTTAATTTACTCTCTATTAGTAAGTACCTCCCCATTTATCCTTTGTCTAAGATAAAGGGAACATATTTTCAGTGACAATGCACCAACTTTGCACTCTCCAAGATATACTGAATGCTTGTTTCCTATGGTACAAAATAACTGAAAAATAATACAAACTTGTATATGGTTCTACTTCTCCAGACTTATAGTGATATTTACAGCATTTTTCAGAAATCACATAATGTTTTACTTAGATTTTATTAAAATACTTGATAACTTTATATAGGTATATTTTTAACATTTCTACTTACCAGCAATTTTATTATATAATAGTTATTGTATAACATTATGAACAGCTAAAAGCTGTTTTAAAAAAGTTTTTTAGAAAATAAAGGTTTGGTATTTAAATTGATCTTTAATAGGTGTATTCATATAGAATGCCCCACGCCATTAACGATGTAACTGCAGAATGGGTATCTAAATTCTTGCACTGTTTATTTATTCACATTTCTTTTTTCCCTTAGCTGCTTATCTCCAGTAAGTGTCCTTGCTTTTTTCCCTTCATTTTGTGCTATTTTTGCTCTTCATAGTGCTTAAGTGTCATGCTCGTGCTTTTCGCCAACCCAGCTCTGCTAATCTTGAGGTCATCTCGTTTGCGATCCAACCAAAGCAAAACATTTTTGACTCTGTTTAAGTTTGTCTTACTGTTTCTTCATTTTCTAACATTCACCTAACAAAACTCAGATTTATTTTGTTGCCATTGGCTTAAAGTCATTTAACTAAGTCCTTATTCAAACGTTATTTTTGTATATTTTCTTGGAAAATATTTTAAAAACCAATTATAATAACATTTATATCTTTTAGAATAAAATTCAATTCCTGAAAAATTGATTGCACTTTTTAAACTACTGATCGTGGAATTGTTTCCTATTAATTAAGCAAAGAACATATCTAATTTTAACCCCAAAAGAAAAGGTCTAGTTTTCCCAGCACTGCTGACTATCCACCTTCAACAGAATAAAATGAAAAATGCAGTCTGTAAGGTTGCTGGAAAAGTTTCACAATAAGTACTAACAAACTTAATTTTCTTATCTTGTTTTCTACCAATAAATTTATATTTTTTAATCACCATAAAATATAAAACATATTATAGTATAATTGCCTTGTTTAACAGAATATATTGTCTAGTTAGTGCCAAGTACCCCGTTGGGGCCTGAGAGTATAAGGGTAAGCAAGTGTAGTCTCTGACCACATGAAGTTTAGTCTAGTGAGAAAAATGAAACAAAAGGGACAGGGAAAATTCAGAGCTTTTCCAAAATAACCTGTCCCAAATCTACTATTCATAGAAAATGTGAGACAGCAAACAGCTGGTGTGGAAGTACATTCTCTCTAAAGCTATCGCCCCACCTGTAAAGTGAAATAGTAACCTATCAGTAATTTTCAATATTCTTCTTAAAAACGGAAACCTCTTTTCCAAAAGCAACAATTTTGTAAAAACCCACTGCATAAATTAAAAGACTGTTTTGGTCAAAAGTGAAGTGTGTTTCCATTCTGCTCCCCGCCTCGTTGCCAGTCTGGCCCCAGAGCTGCTTCCAAAAGCCTTAGGGCTTTGGCAAACGACAATCTGGAAAGCCACTGGCGGGATGACATTTACCTTCCAGTGCCAATAGGCTGGGGTTGTAAATGCGCACTCTGAAGACAAGATTTATCAAATGGAAAGCTCAAAGCAAGTTATAAGCTTGCCCAAAAGTAAAAAAAGAAAACAAAACAAACAAACAAACAAAAAATACAAAACAAGAAGTTAAGAAAGTAAAAGGGAAGGTGAGGAGGGGAAGGGTGGACCCAACTCCTTTTACCTCTGGTGTGTGGGAAATCCCAAAAGGAGAAATAAGTGAGCTACGCGTAGCCAGGAAGGCTAAAGCCTTCTATTGAATGCACGAGATGGACATTTACCAAGTCAATACGCTGTGGCCCATTCTCTATGTCACCATCAATTTTCTCAGGCTCAGTAACTACATTACACCTACTTATTTCTGCCTTTTCTTGAATTCAAAAGCAAATGATATAGAGGGCAAAACTAACTGCTGTTTCCTTTCATCTTTCTGCTCCGTCTGTCCTTTGTCTGAGGTACTATAACTAAAGAAAAATAAGAGGTTATATAAAAGGGGAAGTTATTTTTAAATCCAACAACACAAATCTTTGGAATAAAGTATTAATAAACTAGGAGTCAGTTGTTTAAGGTTGAAATACAGTGAATCTGAAATCTAAACCTGCTTTTTCTACAACATAGGATATAAGTTATTTTTGCTCTTACATCCAAAACTAAGGTGGCTATTACAAAATAATGAAATGACATTAATTCTATACCAGAGGTTCATAATTCTAAACCTCTAGTATAGAATTAATGATGAAAGACTCAGGTGCTGATAGTAAACTTAATAACATCTCCAGCAAAGCAAGTTCTCATTTGAGATTAAAACGATAGGATGGCTCCTCTCACAATTCCTGATGTTTATTAGAATTAAAGCAATTTTAGGAAAAGCTAAGAAACACAGATTTAAAACTTAAACCTGAGAGCTCCCTTGTGTTGGGCACCAAATGATGACTATAAACGAATTATCCAGAGAATCATGACAGGATTTTTGTAATATATAATTGATAATACATATTAATTCAGTTAAAAAATAAATTAGAAATTATTTTTAAGCCTGTGTTTAAAAGAAAACAAACATTTTAACTTCCCAAACTTAAGTGTTGAATATTTTATTAGCCTAATTTTTAATTCACTTTTAAAAATTAGATTTATTTAAAAAAACTAAATCAAGCATTCCTTTGTACTTTGATCTATCCTTCTCATATATATCTATAAAAGAATAACAAAAAACAAAATACATGAACTGGGGGCTAACTTTATGCTAAACACTGCTCATTGCATTAGATGCTTTATCTCAATCTTCACAACAACCCTGAGGTAGGCACTATTTATAGAGGAGCCAACTGAGGTTTAGGGAAATTAAAGTATTTGCCTGAGCCCACACTGTTGATGAGTGACACAATCTGGATGTGAATCCAAGCCTGATTCCAGGGTTGAACACTTTCACCACTGTGCACGTCACTGAACAACTAACTAAGTACTTTCATGTTTTGTACTTGGCACAGTGGGAGAGGGGAGAAGGGGTTACTGCAGGATAAGGAAGTTTTGGAACTTAAATACAGGATCCTTTACAGAACATCTAATAAAATTAAATTCATATTCCTTTTAGCTCTGAAACTATGAGATATATTAGGAAAATAAGTAACTGTCAGCCTTTTGTTAGTGACTGCAACAAGGCATGGGTAAGAAAGATGAAAAGATTAGAAATAATGGACAATTCAAGCTGGGGTTAATTTGAAGAATGACAATGAATACAGTAAAGATGTCAAGAAGAACTGATTTAAGAAGAAATATAAATTCGGCTTCATGCTAGTTGAACTGAAAATGAGAAGAGTAAAAAAATTAATATTTACTGAGTACCTATTATGTGCCAAGAGCTGCTGTGATGAGCACTTTACATACAAATTTTTTTCTCTAATCCTCCTATAAATTCTATAAATACATTATTAACTCCATATGACAGAGGTAATTCTAAGCCTCTAAGATGTTAAGAAACTTGCCCAAAGTCACATTGCTAATTAATGACACAACCAGAATTCAAATCCAGATCTGACCAAGTCCAAAATGTGTACATTGATCTATATGTCTATACTCATAATATTATAAGCAAAAGCAGAAAATTTAAATAGAGAAATCTAAAGGGCAGGTATTAATTCATAACTATTTCAAAAAGCAAAATCTAAAAAAAGATTTCTTTCAATCATATATGGGCATATTTAATGATTCAAACGCCTATCATTGAAAGAGAAAAATATTTCTATAGAATAATTTACCTGGCCAGAGCTGAAGTAAGTAATGAAGAACTTCAATATGTTTTTTAAAATCCAAAGCACTTGCAAGTTCTTCTGAATCAGTAAAGACTCTGTTGTTATGGCTGTAAGTCTCTTGCCTCTGACTTAATAATACTGGTCCAAAGCACACGGCCAAATTCTGGCAGGTCATCTTATTCACTTCATGATAAGAAGCCACCAATTTCAAATGATCCAGCAACATCTTTAGGGTTGCCTAAATTAAATTAAATTAAATTTCACTTAATGTAGTTATACAAGAGCACATTTAAGAACATAATTTATAGCAGAAAATATAAATAGGCATCTTGTCAGTTTTTAAAAGGTTATTTCAAAGATTTGCTTGTTAAGTTGGATGTTTGTAACTTGAAACATATTTTTTTATTATTACAGAAATGTTAAGAGGGTCTTTAGGTTCTAAAGACATGATTTGATCAATTAAATGGTTAAAATACACACTTTATAAAATGCCCATGAGTGCATTCCAAATTTCAACTGGAGTTCCTAGTAAATATACCATTAATATTTCCCTCTCTTCCCTCCTTTAAAATGACAACAGCAAAGCCTGTGATGAAAGGGGGATTAGGGTAAGAGTGTTCATTTTCAAATTCAAGTTAAATCCTGTAGTCATAAGTAGGGGACTAGCATCCTTAAATCTAGGAAGCTAACCATTTCAGAACGTGTCCAGGTTCTATCGTGATCCAGATTAGGAAAAATAATAATGTCCTTCTTAACTAATAAATATTTTAAGTAGACAAACCACGGAAAAGGGAAGAATAGTATAGTTAGAAAAGCAAATTTATTGAAAAAATTCTTTAAATCCTTTAAGAAAACTAGTAAGGAGAATTTTATCAAGAAGTAGAATGGTATTTAGGTTTAAAGAATTATGGAAAGGAGTGATGTTATTTTGAAGTAGTGGCACAGACAATCAATCATTTAATAAATGAGTGTGTAATTTCTTCATAACTATATTGAAGAAATGAATACAAACTAGAACTGTAACTTAAAAATATTATGAGAAAAAACAAAATGACATATTAGTTCTGGAGCCAAAAGGTGACAACTGGATTTGGTGATTACAAGGTCATTAGTAACCTTGGCAAGAACAAGTCCAGAGAGATTACAATGTGTTGAGTAATAAATGGGTGGTAAAGAAGTGATGACAGCCAGAATAACGTTCTTTCAATGTTTGGCTGTGCAGGGAAGAAATGAAGATAAAATGAAAGCTAGAGAAGAATATAATAGATATTTTGAAATCAAAACTAGTAACTCAATAATTAACACACACATACACTCACACAAACACACACAAGCACAACTGTTTAAATATATTAGGTTCACTCTCAATAGAAAGCCAGAAAGTACAACTTAAAATTTTTTTTATCTACTAAATAAGATAAGCCAAAAAATGTAACTGTCTTGAGCATTCTGAAAAGTGATATAAAAATATGTATTAGGAACCTTAAAATGTTCACATCATTTAAATCATCAATTCGACTGATATTCTCATACATATAAGTAATTCTAATTGAAAAGAAATCTGTAAAGAAGTATATACAAATAGGTTCTAAACCTAAATATTATACAAAAGAAAACAGTGATATGTCAAATATGAAATATTATGCAGGCTTTTTAAAAAAGATGTTAACATATGAGCTTTAATGTCAGAAAGAAACTAAATTCATGTCACAGATTATTAACACTCACAAGAGCTATCTAACTTTGGGCAAGTGGTTTAAATTCCCTGACACTCATTTCTTCACTTACATGTGAAATGACACATAATTATACCTTACATTGTAAGGGAATATTTCTATGTCTTCAGCCTACCCTTCTAAATCTGTCCACTTCTTTATAGCTGTCCCCTTTCTTCCACCCCAAAGAGTAGTAATTTGTAATCTAATTAAACAGAGCACAGGACATTCAGAAGACTACAGTAAACTAGTGAAAGAAGCTATTGGGTTTAAGTTTCTACCCATTAACCTTTGCCTTTTCTGCTCTCCATGATGAGAAATATAGGCAAAGTCAACCTTATCTGGACAAGCCCAACCTTATCTTCTGTTATATTCCATTCTGTTCTAAGAAACAACAGTGAAAATTTAGGCTAGGAATGGTTCTGCAGACCCAGCTATCCTCTCTCCTTAGGCATACCTGCTATACTGGTCCCAAGATTTAGATTGTGGGGAGGGGACTAATGGGAAGAAGCGAGGAGGAAGAAAACAGCTGTGCCAAGGGTTGTTTAAGTCTAAGGCTAAGCTATGTATAACAAAACAGTTACCACATTTTTAAAATACTAAAAGGAAATAAACCAAAATGTTAATTTATGGTTGCCTTTAGATTTGGATAACTGTAATTTCCATTATTTTTTCCTATATGTTCCCAATTATTCTATAATAAGCATATTAATTTAATAAGATAAAAATACTCTTTAAAAATTTATGGGAGTAATCACGCCTAGGCTAAAATCATATACAGAAAAGATAACATTTTTTCTAATTGTGTTTTAGAAGCAGTTACTAGACTTAAGCTGTTTAAGAAAGACTTTAGTCAAGAGAGCTAAAATTCACAAGTGCCACAAATGTCAAAAAAAATTATTTGTAGCTCTAGAGCTAAGTACAAAATTCATTAGCTGGCTTTCAGAAAAAAATATATACGAATTGTGCTTACCTTCTCAACATCAGGAAGGCAATCCAGCAGGTCAACAGTGTACTTAGAGTCACTTGGATCATTCTTACAACCATTTGATGACATTTTCAACGGATTTTTTGCCATTGCATCTAATACAGCCTCATAAAGCTGCTTTGTTATTAGAGGGGAAGGAAGTTCTCTTAAATAGTCCTTAAGAACACCTTTTTAAAACAAACCACAGACAGGTGCAATTCATTTTCAAAATGAAATAAAAAATTGTGGCAAATTTTTTTTTAATTTAAGTGTCACTACAGCTAACTTTTAATACACTGAAAATAATAAAAGCAACAACATAAAATAATTTTAATAAAACCCTAGCATTTTGTATTCTTATAAATTGCACTAATTGACTTTTTGTTTTGTAAGCATGATAAAACTGTACACATGTAATTCCACTCATCATACATATGGGTTTATTGCTCATCAACTAAGTCATTTTTGATATATATACCCTATTGATCCTGTTCCCCACAAAAGCCCCTGTAAGTGCATTTAAAAACAAAACTTAAGAAAAAAAGGCATATTATTATTAACGGTAAATTATTCCAATTATATGAATTTTGAATATCTAGACTTTTAAATGATAGTGAAAGAATACCAATGATCCTAAGCCTTTGCAAATAAGTGACCTATATAAATATATTTCCTCTTTAATACTAGAATTATGTCTTAAACATATATACTGGATGTTTGGATTATCTCTAATACTACAGTACAGAAGAAAAAATCATTCCTAAAACCCAACAAATAAAACCAGAAACCAAGAACCAAAAACATCAGACTTATCACTATAAAAGGAATGGAGGGAAGCACAGCTGGACCTGTGCTGGAGAAATGTATTTTCTTTTTAATAGACAAAACAAATTAGAACCCGGCAACAAAATGGCAGCATGAGTGGGACCTTTGAAAAACTCCTCTGGAGATTACAACTAATAAAACACCTATACCTCAATCAAGGCCCCTCTATACAATGCACAATCACAGCTAATAAACCCACTTTTCGCATTAAGGTACCTGCAGGCAGGCAGAGGGTTAAACAAAGGAGAAATAAAGGGAAGAGCGGGAACTCATGTGTACACAGGACCCCACTTGGAACTCCACCACTGGGGGAGGGAGGAGGAAGAAGGTGGCAGGAGAGCCTCTGGTCCTCACTTGGTTCGCATGACAGAGGAAAGGAGGCCCACAGGTGGGGCATGAAATACCACACCCACCTCACTTGGGCCCCAGGTGCAGATCAGTCCACAAAACACAGCAGCCAAACTTCACTCCAGTTCCCAGAGGAGGGGGAACAACTGGGCAATGAGGGGCTGTAGCACCAATGCTCTGGCCCAGAAGGAGAAGGACAGAGGGGGCTGCATGCACATTTCCTGGCCCACACCAGGAAGATCTGAAAGACCAGCAAACAGGATTGACCCCAAGGCTCAGGGTATAATCTGCGCATGAGGTAAACTGAGAACCGAGAGACCCAATCACACCCAAGCTCCCTACACAACCCCCAGAGCCACAGGAAGAAAACAAAGCTGCAAACACCCTTCTCCTATAGGCCTCTGCCCACCCAGTATCAGCAGTGAACACCTAAAAAAAAAGCAACTGCAGGAGCAAGGGTCCAGAGAGGCTGCCAAAATGAGAAACCAGAGAGAGCTCAAACTAAAGAGATGGAGACAGGTGACCCATCAGAAACAGAGCTCAAAGCAACAATTACCAAAATGCTTAAGGAACTGAATGATAATTTCAACAGAGAGAGAGCAAGCATTAAAGAAGACTTACTAACCATTATAAAGGACCAGGGAGAGAGAATGAGTACATTAACTGAAATGAAGGATGGAATAAAAGTCACTAAACTAGATAAAATAGAAGTGCAAATCCATGATTTGCAAGAAAAGCCAACAGAAAACACCCAGACGGAACAGTTAGAAAGTAATATCCAAAAATATGATGAAGGACTGAGATTCCTCTGGGACTATATCAAATGTAAAAATATCAGAATCACAGGTGTATCAGAAGGGACAGAGGAAAAGCAAGGGATCAAAAAATTATTTGAAGAAATAATGACTGAAAATTTTCCTAACCCGGCAAAGGAACTAGACATACAAGTCCAGGATGCACAGAGAATCCCAAACAAGATGATCCCAAACAGAAACACACCAAAACACATCATAATTAAAATGGCAAAAGTTAAAGAAAAAGAGAAAATTCTAAAAACAGCAAGAGAAATGCAAGTAGTAACTTATAAAGGAACACCCATTTGACTCTCAACTGATTTCTCACCAGAAAACTTTAGAGGCCAGAAGGGATTGGCAGAAAAATTCAACATGATGAAAAACAAGGATCTACAACCCAGATTAATGTATCCAGCAAGGCTAGCATTCAAAATTGAAGGACAGATAAAAAGCTTCTCAGATAAGGAAAAGCTAAAGAAACTCATCACCACCAAACCAGCACTACAAAGAATGTTAGAGGGACTTCTTTAAGATGGAAGGAGGGATGGGAGAGTGGGTAAAATAAGGGAAAGGGATGGAGAAATTTAGTTTGATTGTTAACATAAAAACTAAAGCAACAAAGAAACAAAACTCATGGACACAGTCAATAATTTAGTGGTTACCTGAGGGTAAGAAGGGAGGGGATGGGGGAGAAGAGACAGGGACACAAATATGTGGTGATGGAAGAGAACTGACTGGGTGATAAACACATCATACAGCACATGGAAGATATAATATAGAATTGTACACCTGGGACCTATGTAATTTTTACTAATCAGTGTCACCCCAATAAATTTAAAAAGAACAAAAAACAAAACAAAACAAGACAAAAAAAAAAAAGAAGAAGGAATGAGGGGAAGTCAATTCCAAACATATCGCAAGTGGTTATAAACTAAGACATAGCAAACAGAAAAGGGTAATTAATGGTTGTTACAAAGAAGCAAGGGAGGTAAGATATTAAAGACTAGGATGTGATCATAAGAAAAAATAAGAGATATTTCTGACACCAAAAACCTAAAAATAGACAATATTGATGCAGAACATGTTCTCAGCTTAGAACTTAGTTTGAAAGCTCAGTTTGAAATTAAACACAGTAATATAGGAAGTGTCCCATCTGATAACCTTTTAAATTTTGATAATAACATTTCTCATTAGTTTTTTATGTATTCTTCCAGGATTTGTTTATGAAAATAATTACCATATGTTTATGAAAATATAAATTATATATTACTACATTCCCTTTATTACATAAGAGATAGCATATATGTCTTGTTCTGTTTCTTGCTTTTTTATTTACCATCATATGCTTAAATCTTTTCAGTACATAGAGAACTTCCTTTGCAGGTATGCAGGTATGTGGGTTGAATTAATTCCCAAAACAGGACTGTTAAGTAAAAAGAATACTTGTAATTTTTTTTTTTTTTTTTTTTTTGGTGGTTCTCTGGCTGGGAGAATACTTGTAATTGTGAGAGAAAAGGGGGAGAAAAATATTTCCTAGGTTTGGGGTTTCATTAACTAGGTAAATAGTAGTGTCATTATTTGAAAGAGGGCAGAAAAGGGGAAAGCCATGTTTCAGGGGGTAGAAAGTTTTATTTTGAACATATTAAGCTTAAGATATCTATGGGACATTCAAAGCTACTGGATATAAAAAAATCTGAGGCTCAGAAAAGAGGTGGCTAGAGATACAGATCTGAGAACCATCAACTTAAAATTGATAACTGGACACTTGGGAATGACTGAGGTCATCAGGGAGGCATATAGAATGATATGAGAAGGCCTTGTGATAAGAAAAGGCCCTGAAGAACATCAGCTCTCAAGGTTGTCAGGAAGATCTTCCAGAGGTGACTAAGGAAGATAGACGGCTGGAGAAGGGGAGTGGTAAGAACAGGTGGGGAAGAAGGCAGAAGGAGAGGGGCAAATATGCTGGCAAGGCAGTCAAGGGAAGAACGTTTCAAGAAACAGTCTATAGTATCAATTCATATCCAGCAATAGTTAGACTAGATAAGAACTGTGTTAAATACGATGCAGAACAGTGTTCAATCTTGGCTGCATACTGAAATAACCTGAGGAGTTTTTAAAATCAACACATTCCAGAACCCCATGTCAGGCCTACAGAATCAGAATATCCAGGGGCCAGGGCTCATGTCCCTGTATTTTTAACAAATTCCTGTTGTACTTCTAAGGCAGGAGGATTTTGTAACTAGGTATAAGAAATGATGACATGATTTAAGATACCAAAGAAGGGAATTAGCAACTTTGGTAAGCACAGTTTCAGGAGAATAGAGGACACAGAAGTCAAGTTGCAGCTGGTTAGGAAGTAAATGGGTGTTAAAGAAACAGAGAAAAAAAAAAAAAAAAAGACAGGAAACTTGCTCCAGATACCTGGCTTTGAGAGATGATAGCCACAGGAGCAGGAAATGCAGGGGTGGAGCAGGATCAAAGTGGGGATTTTTTTTTTTTTAAAGATGCGGGAAACTTCAACATTTAAACACTAATGTAAAGAAGACAGTAAAATGGTTTTCAAGGTCCAGGAGGGAGAAATATAATTAATTGAGAAAAGCCCTCAAAGTGGAAGGAAGAAGAGACTCCTGAGAACATATAAAAGAATTACAATTAGTCCAAAATGTTACAGAAAGGATCGTGGAAAAGTGAAAAAGAATACATGCCAAAGAAGTCACACTGGCAGTTTGGGTCACAAGAAGTAGAGGAATTTCCCATCTGATAGCTTCTATTTTCTCTGTGAAGGTAGGAGGCAAGCTTATCATTAAGAGTGACATGGGCAAAATAAGATTTGAGGAGAGAGAGAAGGTACTAAATACACACTCTAGAGAACAAGAGAATGAGAATAAGAAATAATATTAGCTATTTTATTTTAATCAGCTACTTTTGTCTATTGTGTTCACTACCATGCTCCCCCACTCCCCACTACTAAAATGTAGGCTCCATGAGAAAGGGAACCTTCTCTGCCTTCTTGACCCCTGTATTCCCAGCACCTAGAACACTGGCAAGTGGTCACCTTTCAACTAACCAAATCAATGACCTCAATTTCCTTCTTCAGAGACTAGAAAAAAAAGAGCATATTATACTCAAAGTAAGTAGAAGAAAGGAAAATAAAGATCAGAGTAAAAATTAATTACACAGATAATAGAAAACAATAAAAAAAAAAACAACAAAAAACCAGTAAGACCAAAGTTGGTTCTTTGAAAAGAACAGCATAATTGAAAAACCTTCAACTAGTATGACCAAGAAAAAAAAGAAGACTCAAATAACTAAAATCAGGAATGAAAGAGGAGACATCACTACCAACCTTACAGAAATAAAAAGGATTATAAGTGAATACTATGAACAGCTGTATGCCAATAAATTAGATAACTCATATGAAAGTAGAACTCATAGAGATAATAACTACTGAAAATGACTCAAGAACTAGAAAACTGAATAAACATAACAAGAGATTGAATTGTAGTAATTTTAAAACTTCCCACAAAAGAAAGCTAAGCTCAGACAGTTGTACTGATAAATACTACTAAATATTAAAAAAAAAGTTAATACTAATCCTTCACAGACTCTTCCCAAAAATAGAAGAAGAAAGAACACTCTCCAACTCATTCTATAATGCCAGTATTACCCTGCTACCAAAACCAGACAAAGACATCACAAAAAACTAAAGGCCAATACTTATGAACATAGACACAAAATGCCTCAACAAAATACACACTAAATCCAGCAACATATTTAAAAAAAAAAAAGTATACATCATGACCAAATGGAATTTATCTCAGAATACAAGGTTAGCGTAAGGTCTGAAAAATAATTAATGTAATACACCATATCAATAGAACAAAGGACAAAAACCACATGATTATTTCAATAGACTCAGAAAAGTCACTGAATAAAATCTAGCACCTTTTCATGATAAAAAAGAGTCAACAAACTTGAACTAGAAGGGAACTTTCTAAACTTGACAATGGGGACCTATGAAAAACCCAGTGACATTAAAACTAATGGTTAAAGACTGAATGCTTTTCTCCTAAAATCAGGAACAAGTATGTTCACTCTTGCCACTGATGTTCAATAATACATTGGAGGTGCTAGCAAGGCAATTAGGCAAGAAAAAGAAAGAAAAAGAATACATTTTAAAAAGAGAGAAGTAAAAACTATCTCTATTTGCCAATGACATAATCTCATATACAGACATTACTAAGGAATCCACTAAAAAACTAATAAAATTAATAAATGAGTTTAGCAAAGCACAAGATCAATATGCAAAAATCAATTGTATTTCTATACACTAAAAATGAACAGTCCAAAAATAAAATTAAGATAATTCCATTTACAATAGCATCAAAAAGAATTTAATACTTAGGAATAAATTTAATGAAAGTATAAAACTTATCCTCTGAAAACTAAAAATGACTTATGAAAGAAATTAAAGAAGATCTAAATAAATGAAAAGCTATCTCATGTTCACAGATCAGAAGACTTAATTCTGTTAACATGGCAATACTCCCCAAATTGATAACAAAGATTCAATGTAAAACCTATCAAAATCCTAGCTAGCTTTTTCACAGAAATTTACAAACTGATTCTAAAATTCGTATGGAAATGCAAGATACCTAAAATAGACAAAAAAATTTTTGAAAAATAAGGACATTGGAGGATTAATACCTCCCAATTTCAAAATTTACTACAAAGCTTTAGTAATCAATACAGTGTGGTACTGGCATAAGGACACAAATGAAGGCTGTCCAGAAAGTATCCAGCCATGTATTATAATATGAAAAGTAGGATTTATGGCTGGACTTTTTTCAGACAGTCTTCAAATAGATCAATGAAATAGCATTTAGATTCCAGAAATAAACTCTCACATTTATGATCAATTGATTCTTAACAAGGTACAAAAACAATTCGACAGGGAGAGAATGGTCTTTTAACAAATGGATTCTGGACTGGTCATTTGTATGTTAAAATCTCTTAGGATGATGGCAAGACTTTGGTTGGAAATATAACAGTGGTCCAGATATCAAAGTATTTACTGAATAAATGGGAATACCCAAGAGTTCTCTATATGATGTTATTAATAAATAAGAAAGGTAAAGGTAATGTAGGAATGTGACATGAGCTTCTTTCTTTATTCCTCAAGAGAGCATAAGTTTCCATTTAACAATGAAAAGGTAAAAATCTAGAGATAATACTAGGGAACCAAGAGAATACTGACCAAACTTCTTCTTTGACATATATAAAGATATATGATATATATAAAGTGCTTGGCATTTCATAACAATCAATACATGTTAGATGCAGAGTGATAAAGCATTTTGTGCATAGTAAGCATTCAATAATTGTTTATTCCCATTCCTTAACTTATACCACCATTAGTTTTGCATTCTAAACCTACCTACAATGAATAGCAACATTCAGTGTGAAGAAAACAACTTAGTTACAATTAGTGCAAATAAAAAAATTCTCTGTAGCTGCCAAATAAAGAGACTACTAACCCTCTAGGGCATAATTAAAAAAAAAAAAAAAAAAAAAAAGATCCCACACGTGTTCCTCGACAAAGGAAGACTTGTTAGTTCTAACAAAACTCATCATACCCTGGTAGTTTGAGACCTGCGCTATAATGCAATTATATTAAATTAAAACCTAAAAGATCTCCAGAAAAGATAACTTTATAACTTAGTGAAACATACATTTCAAATATCACTACCCTTTATATAATTAGTATGTTAAATGATCATTAAAATAAATGAAATTTTAAATCAATCCAAGTTCAAAATAACTTTCTTCACTATAATTTGAGGGGAAGGGAGAATGATTATTAACAAATATTAAAGCACTTAAAAAAAGTATGCTTAATATACATTATGTTCAGTGAAGTAAGTTAAAGCTCTTTTTCTATAAGCAAATAGTTCACAAGAAGAATAATCAAAGATTTTATAAAACAATATAGAGAAAAGGTATTTATATATGTTGTGACGTATACAACATAACTACTCAACCTAGAAATTAGCTATATGGTCTTATCCCAAAAACTAAGTGATAGATGGGAGCATCTTAAGCCATATTGCCTTCTTAGTATCTTTCAAACACTTTGGGGACATAAAAACTTTAAGATAAAAAGTCTGTGGTGACAATCTTTAATGTCACAGGAGTTAAAATACTTAAGAGAGACTTGAGGAAAACTTATCATGGAGTTTATTTAGTGTAACACAGTAAATATTTCATCATATACTAGAAAATGCAGGCAATTATAGGTAAATAAATGGTTCTGACTACATTTCTGAAGCTGCTCTGCAGTATATACTATGAAACCATAGGCCTCTCACCTTCTTTCAAGCACAAGCACTAACTCCACAGGAAAATTCTAATCATCTCATGATGGGATACAGCTATTATCAAATGAGAAAAACAAACAAACAAAAGTATTCTAATCACTAAAACTGCTTCCACCTCTCAGAGGCTGATTCGTAGTACCTGTGTTTATTAATTGTCAATCACAAAATTCAACCTGTTCTCTCTCCCAAGAACTCTGGCCCTAGATCTTCAGTGGCTAACTCCATATCATATAGATCTCAGCTCAAAATGCATTTCCCAGAGAAACTTTTTTCTCGGACTTTCTTTTCCTAGCTATTGGAGTCACCAAGCTGACTACTACCTCCAATCAGTATCATTCCTATTGCCCTGATGTTATCACTGATGTTATATTACAGTATCTTACTAGTCACTGGCTTGATTACTCTTCCCTCACTTGAATACACACACCTTGGGGACTGACACACTGTTTATCTTCTTCACTCGCCGCCCCTGGTGCCTACCGGAATGCCTGGCGTATAGTAAGTTTAATAAATATTTAATAAATAAATTAATTAATTTCCAGATAGGGAAGTATAAGTGATTGAGTGGATTCTGGTCATTCCTATTCACAGACTCCCCTTCTCCTTTGGGAGAGTCTCACTTTAATTTCCACTAGGAAATTAAATTATGAGGAGTATATAGTGTTAGGTTTAAAATTCCAGTTCTGATTTGGAAAAAAAAAAAAATAATAATAATCTTTCCAATTTTACTCTTTAGCACTGCAACACAAAGGAACAACTTTTTAAAGTTCTTTTTCTAAATACACAGGAATAACAAAATAAAGATTCATTATAGAATTACACATATTCACCTCAAAGAGCTGGGAAATACCACTTCCTTTCTTTGAGCCCTCTTAGCTACCTGTATGTCTCTGATGTAGAAGTGCTATTATAAAACCTACTACATGAAAACTCTCATCTAAATAACTGGAAGGAAAGAAGGAAGGGAGCCAGGGAGGAAAATGACCAGGTTCTAACTCGGCTGTTTCCAAATGATCTTCATTGTCAGTTCTGGATTCCAGTGTGAGACAGCACTGCAACCATCTCTTAACTACTCACCTACCTGGTGCTTTCCTATTTACCAAGTGCTATAAGTCATCAAGTTTCCTACCTCCAATTTTTTTGCTAATGGAGTGCCCTCCTCCAACCTTTACCTGGCTAAGTCCAACCCAACTTTTAAAAGTTAGCTGAGGAGTCACCTCTCCCAGGACGTTGTCCCTAATTTTCCCAGGATAAGTTAAGACTTCAGAATAAAACCAAATTAAATTTAAGTGACAAAATAGTATTTCAAATTCTCCTTCCTGCAGATGTAGTCTTTCCAAATTCTGTACATAAAATAAAATCTATTCATTACCTGTTATTACATTTATATCTGGGTACTGGTTTTCACACAGAACAACAGCTTTGCTATCCCTCTCAAAAGCCTCTCGAAGTTCTTTCTTGACTGCTGCCGAACCACATAATCGGTACAGGCCTACTACCTAGAAATAAAATTATGGCCACATTATGGTAAATTGATAAAGGGAAAATACAATAGTCAGTATGTATAAGTCATATGAACTTAGTAATCAAATATGTTCTGGTGGCATTTAATTGAAAATACCTTGAACACAGCTTTTAAAATTTCACCATGGACTGTTGATTAGTTAAATAAAAACATTCTATTCTTTCATTTAAATTCAAACAATATACTATGATTTCTATAGTGCTCTGGTTATCTTATCTTAAGGAAAGATACAACCTTTCCCTTCAGTTCTACATGCTCAACCAATCTCCATACTCCAAGACTGTGCTCTAGACTGAAATATTATAGCATGTGGTTAAACAGGTTTTGAATTCATAAAGCCTCACACTACCATTCCTTGCTTGGTGAACTTGGGCAAGTTATTTAATCTCTTTAAAACTCAGTTTATTTATCCACAAAAAAATGTACATAATTGAAATTCGGTTCCAAAATACTAATTGTTTAAAATTATCTTTTTAGGGAAAAAAAGGTTTTCAGGAAGAAATATAATCAAATCTAGTTTTTAATTTATCAAATTAATTGATTATAAAGTGATGAAGGAAATTAAAGTAATTTATTAAAGGTAAAATAAAACCTCTAGTTCAGAATGTATACAAGATGCCGATAACACACAAGCACCCCTCAATCTACGTTCAAAGTGTTGTTTCTTAAATTGTTAGTTCATACAGGTTCTAAAGTATTAAGTCTTAAGAAGTTCACTATAAATTCACTGAGAAGAAATCAACATGAATCTGTAAAGAGAAAGCATGTCTGATTAAGTGATTGTTTTTTAAAAGACTAAATCTTCAAAAAAATAAGTGATGGCCATCTGTACTTCCACCAAAGATTATTTAGCGACTTCAATCGCCTTGAAGAAGTTATGGATAAAGATATTATTTCAAGACACAATTAAAGCAAAACAAACAATGAAGACCCCCATGAATTTAGACTAGGACTCACTTTAAAATGTTATAAATGACCTAGAGAAAGGAGTACACAAATGAAATTTCCAGCTTTACTTATGACACTAACTTCTTCTGAATCACTAAGTAACTGATAGAACACACTACAGAAGATGGGTCGCAATATTATAGGAAAGTGTCAATAATGGATACAGAGAAATGTTATACAAAATATTTGAGAAAATAAGCTATTAAGTATTAATTAAAAAACAGTAAGAAACCTACAACTATTTCTAAGAGAAGGTAATGCAAGGTGCTGTTTTATATTCAAAAGGATGCACATAACATGGGAAACCAAGTAATGTACTAGGAAGAAAATTCCAAGTTCCCTATTCTTAGCCACATTCACATTGAGAACAGCATGTGCTATGCTCATCACATCATTGCAAGACGTGATAGAACTGTAGATGGTCCAGAAAATGAAACTAAAATATTAAAAAGGATCAAAGGAAATGTTCTTCTAATGTCGCAACATTAGAAGAAACTAACTTGAGTAGGGCCCTTCTTGTGTAGGTATAATTGTCACAATATGTCATGAAGATGTATTCCCTTGAACTTGAGAAGGAGATGAGCCTAGAACAAATTAAAGAAAGTAATATTTCAATAATAAGTAATAAATTAATAGAACATGATATCCCAAAAGCTGAAAATACCAACATATTTTTAAAGGTAAATAAAGAAAAAAAAATCAAATATAGATATTTCAAGGAAAGGATATGTTAGAATATATCCCTAACTTCAGAGGCTGACTTCTTGAATCAAGCACTTGAAATACATGCTTGATGCCATTACCAGAGATACAATCTATACTGAATGGACCATGAATATGATTTCTATAGTAATTTTTTTCCATTGGAAGCAAGAAATGGGTGGTAGTGGTCTTTGAAGCATTTGGAAGATGCCATAAACTATTTCTGAGTGACTATCAAAACCTGATTTTCATGTTGAAAACAAGAATAATTACTAGCTAAAAAGGTAAACAAAGTTTAAACAGTATGCTAGTCTATAAAATGCAGATAGAATAAGCCTCTTTCTGTGGGGAGGAAGGAGAAGCAGAAGAAGCAAAATAAGAAAATGTGTTTAAAAAGTACAGTTCCAAGTGTACAACTATAAAATTTACTTTTTAGTTCATTGAAAATAATTCTTTGTTAAAATAAACCTTTCTAAACATTAGGTATAAAAATAAAAAGCATTGCTAAAAATGCTTTCTTGGCATTTAAAATAAGTTACAACAGTCTTATATACCTGCTTTTCATAAAATAGACTATCAAAGTACAGTGCCATTAGAGTTACTTATCTTAATATTCAATTGTAAAAGTTTCTGTTTAATAATAGCTTTGAAGTCTGCCTTATCTGTCTGATCTCTCTACATGCTGCCTGAAAAAAAAAAAAAGGGGGGAGAAACAGAGAACCTTAAGAAAAAGTAGCTGGATCAAAAGTTGAATTGGAAACTAAAGACCACACTCGCACATAGGCAACATAAACTCAACTTGATAGACCAGATATCTGAGAAGTTTCAAAAGTTCAGATATCCTCCTACCTTTTAGCTGCAGGAAGCTACTGCATCTATTTTTGTAAATACAAGCAAATATACAGAGATTAAGTGACTTGCCCAACATCACACAGCTAATAATGGCAGAGAAATCAGAATTTGAGTTTCCTGCATCTTAACACAAAACTCCACTAACTTATGCTGTCTCTATAGTTTCTCTGTTAAGTTCATGCTGAGTTACTTTAAATTCCTTTCTACATATAAAGAAACCATATTTCACTTTTTGTGATATTTACCCTTGATGTTTTAATCAATGCTACAAATTCTCATAGCACTAAAAGAGAAACACCTTAAAACATAATTAATTTTCAGCTTAATTTGTGTTGCAAAAATGAATATAAACAATTATTAATACTTGTACCTCAGAATAATATCCTCAGTGATAGGCTGTTTCTCATTGTCACAATTTCCATGATTAATGAAAATAAAGAAAGAGAAGTTCTACTAACCAGTTAACATTCACATATTTTGTTAGAAATAGCCCCAGGTTTTTTGTTTGTTTTAATGGACTGCCTTTGTCTTCTTATTTAAAAGGAAAAGAGAATGAGATGTGTTTTTATTAGTAGGACCTCTCCTCACCCTCCATGTTATCCCAAAGTTAAGAGACAGATAAGCTTATGCTTTTCAAAGGGTGGGGCTGAGAGAGAGTAGGGAATAAGGGCAGGGAGTTAATCTTAGGAATGAAGCAGGGTTACCAGATTCACTGCTAGAAACCTACCTTAGGAATCAAACCATGGAGAAGCATTTCTTAAATTAACTTTGCCTATGCTGTTAGCTCTGGCTTATCTTAGGAATGACACTGTAAAGCAATTTTGATCTCCAGGTATAAGGCCCATGCAGCTTTGCCTCACAACATAAACTGTGGGCCATCTAGCATGCTCTCAGTCATTGACAGTATAGGCTAAGTCATGAATTATACCCTAAACAGAAATGGAATAAAAATAAAAAATAGCAAAGAGAAAGGTCTAAATTAATTTTTTTTACCTTATCTTTATTTCCTTCCCCCAAGACTTAGTATAAATAAATCTAATTAACTAATTAATTTAGATAGATAGTAAACAGATAGATAGATATAGATAAGGGGGTAATAGAGAAACAGTGAAATACCTGACAGCCTCTCTTTACAATTTCCATAATACATTTCTGTATCAGGAGTGGCACCATCAATCCTGTATTTTCTTTTTCTACAACTTTTCGAATATCAACACCAAATATTACTGGCTCTCGAGCTATATCTAGTCCATGAAGAGAATTCTCCCACTGTTCCAAAAGAGTCACTTTTACATAAATAAGACCCCTAGGTTCAAGCTTGACAGCCAATTGATGTGTCTTTGTTACTCTGAATAAGGTGGGGAGAATAACAGTTCCATGACAACACACTCGATTTTTTCTTGGAGTGGGTTCCCAACTGAATACTACTAATTTCAAATGCTGAGCATTTTCAATTTCTATGTTGAAAGTGTGATCCATGTCTAAAAATGTCGTCCGACATGTGAGCAAAGCTGTTCTTGCTTTGTTTACTGAATCTACCTGAATTGCACAAAAGACATCTTTTGAATCTATCCGAGGTGGTTTTAAATCCTCAGCACCATAGAAATGCACACTCATGAGCCCAGATATATACTGTGAACACTTAGGTTGATCAGAAAAGCTATAATGTCTAAAAGCATCAATGTCAATTTCATTCTTGCTACAATTATTTGGAATTATTTCTTTTCCCTTTCCAAATTTGTTTTCAGATCCATGTTTGTTAGATTTAGTTATAAGTTCAGGTGAATCTCCATCACTGAGGTAACCACCTTTGCAGGAATACTTAGAACTCATAGAGGTTTTCTTCTGGTAGCTATGCTGAGAAGATACACTGGTATCGAGATGGTACCGACTTATAACATTCCTCTTAGCAGCTGTGGTTGTGTTCCCAGAAGGTAGAATAACAGTATGATGAATTTCTTCACAGTTACATTTAGACAAGGAGGGAGTATAATCTGGACTGTTTCCA
Source organism: Lyroderma lyra (assembly GCA_004026885.1). Taxonomy (NCBI): domain Eukaryota; kingdom Metazoa; phylum Chordata; class Mammalia; order Chiroptera; family Megadermatidae; genus Lyroderma; species Lyroderma lyra. Next base: position 184,738 of record PVJL010002125.1, on the reverse strand, counting down.
TAATTCAAGGTTCCTTTAACACTCAGTTTTCGGCTAAGTTCTGGCAACTTTTTCATTTTCATGGAAAGTTTCCTCACAGTTCGTGGAGATTTTATTTTATCTGGGAAAGACCAATTAATTGAACTGCCTTTTTTCACAGGACTAGGGCTTGGAGAAGATGGTTCTATAATTCCCAATTCAATCTTATTTGTAGCAGTTGGGATCCCAGGACCTTTAAAGAAAAAAAACATATTATAAGGTAATATGTTTTGATTCCCACTTTGATTCCTACTTTATAAACCACCAACTTAACAAGCTCTCCCCTCGTCTCATCTCAATGGGGAGATTTAGTTATACATTTAGGTGAATCTCCATTACCATGTTCAAACAGAACAATAAGGACCTCCAAAACAGCTTACAAGGGAAAAAAGTATCTCCCTCTCCATCCTCTTGGCCATTCTGAATGTTTGGAGAAAGGGTAATATAGGTTCCTTTTAGTTCTTTCCTACCACAATACAGTTTAATGAGTATGTTATTAATAAAAAAAGAGTGGATAGCAGAGGAAACTAGAAAAGCTTATTTTAATATATTAAAACATTTATTTTAACATATTTCCTATTTTGGTACATTTATTTAGAAATCCTATACTAATATAAGAATGTTACCTCTATATTTATAATCCCCTGAAAACTAAATTTTATCACGTAACAGTGCTAGAACAGTTAAAAACCAAACAAGTTTATAATTCTGACAACTAAGAACCCTCCTTGTTTTAAAATTCTATTAGAACGTATTAGCAAAGATTATATAGAATGAACTCTAGTCAATCAAGAACTGAATATTGAATATCATAAATCTAACTAATTTTCAAAATTGTAAAGACTTTTTTTCTTATTTTATTTCTATACAATAATTCTTTAGAACTTCAAAAGCTAAATTAGGGCCTTTCCTTGCAATTTCAACATATTAAATAGACAACACAGAGATATAAATATGTTTTCTTATAATTTTCAGTTTTCATAAAAACTAAAACATTGAAATGTTTTTGAGTTTTTCTCCACACAAAAATAGCTTTATTTTTATCTAAATGTCAAAATTATCCAAGTTTATAATTAAAAAGTTTTAAAAAGAAACAAAAAAGTACAAGTGAAGTAAATAACAATCTAAACTGTACTACCAAGAGAGTAACTATTGTAAATATTGTGGTAAAAATATTAAAAGTAGTTTAATATGAAATATTTATTTATTAAAAATAGTACCAGCTAACATTTATTGAGGTAGATAAAATATGAAAAATTAATTTAATCTTTAGTATGCACAGACCCTCATTTAATTCTCATAATAACCCTATTAGTTAAGGTACCACTAGCACTGCCTTCTCCAGATGAGGAACCCCATGCACAGAGCTGTCTAATTGTCTAAGATAGCACAGCTGTAAGTGGCAGAACCAGGATTCAAATCTACACATAGGTCTTCAGATCCTGTGCTCTTCAATACTGCACTTTCAATCTCTCCATCTTCCTAAACATTTTTCTTTCCATATTTATAACATATATGTAATTGATTTTTAAAGAGTTTTTCTCAACTATAAGAAATCAAAATATTCTAGTTGACCTTAAACTTTCAATCCCTCAGTTTAAAAGAAAAATGTACATGCTAATCGATTTTATTTTTAAATTTGAACCTGTTTCTAGTAAGTTTTCTAACTAATAAAACAAAATGAAAATATCTTCTAAAATACAATATTATATAAATTTAAACTGTTCCATTAAAGAAACGATCTAGTATTATCCCAATTATTTAAAATATAAATTGTCATACTTGATCTATTATTTATAAAAATCCCTAATAACCCTAATACCAGAAGCTATGTAATACTAACAATGAGTAAAAAATGTATTTATTCATTTGAAAAATCAATAGATTAAATGACCTTTCTTTAAAGTATTAATATAATATTCTCCCTCCACCCCTCTTTGTGTGTCCTAATGACAAAGAAGTGGTTTCTTTACAGAGAAAGGACTATTTTAAGAATGCCTACTGGGCTTCTCTGGTGAGCAACTAATAAGAAATGGATGTTTGATAAACTAGACAAAGCATTTCCTTGTACCGTAAATTGCAGTATAATTCTACTGGTTTACTGGTCTAAGACATTCTGTAGTAATTGGGGTCCTACTTTAGTCTACAACCTAGTTTGTCATAGCATGAAAAAACTACCCAGTATATTAAATTGTTCTAGGCTTTATTAAGTTACTAAGGAGTTAATCTAACAGACTGACTTTTTTATATTGTGCATTAAATATTTCCTACTTAAGTCCTTAACTAATTATTAAATGAAATACTGTATATGAGTATGTTAGCAATTTGCAGACAAGACTGAATTTGTTAAAACAAAAATACTTTGTTTTTATACAAGAATAGAAATATGACCAAATTCAACAATCATTTAAAATTAAACCACAATTACACTTATCAAATCACAGTCTAGCAATAAGGGGAAAGTAATAAAATTATTTAAATATAAATTTATAGCCAGGCGAGAATCAAGTAAAACTGGCATATTCCTTTAGCACCTAGAACAGTAACTGGCACACAGCAGAAACTCAGGGCTTACTGACGAAATGTATTAATCAACCAACCAACTGTTAATTGCCTATAAATTGGTAAAGCTTTTAGGAAATACAGTACAGGAATTATCCATTGTAGTTACCAGCCATAAAGACCCAGTAATAATACTAGTAATCAATCCTAATGAAGCAAAAAAGATCATGACGAAAATTACTGCAATAGTAGTGGAAACAATCTATTAACACACAACATCAGGAAACCCGTCACATAGATTAGGCATATCAACCCAATTAAATACTATAAAGATTAGGAAAAGATAATGTTAACACAACGTTAACAATAATGTTACACATGTACTATACAAGACGAAGATATGACGTGAAAAAAACAAAAATTCCATATTTTGCCACATATAAGATACCCCCATGTATTAGACAACTCCTACTTTTCCAACATTAAGAAATCAGTATCAACCAGTTACTCCTGTGTATAACACTACTCCCAATTTTTAGTCTAAAATTTTAGACAAAAGTATCATCTTATACACAGAGAAATATGGTAGCCTACTATGATTGCAACTATATAAAAAGCACATCCACATCTAGAAGTTAATAAGCAAAAAACAAGTTGTAATTAGAGTAGGATGATTTAAAAATTGTCATTCATATTCAGATACTTCAGCTTTCCTATTCCTTGATCAAAATTTACTTTGAAATTCAACCATTCTCTCTGCCTACTTCTCAATAGCTTTCTGGCAATATTGCTAAAGAAAAAAGATCACTTTAGGTAATCTTTCTAATCAAAATAAAACCCAAAAAAAGATGATATATAAATAAATGATCTAAAGAGTTCCTTTAGCCAATTTAGAATTGTGCATATTACATTTTAATAATATGCTAAAGGGAAGAAAGACACTAAGAAAGGGAACATAAATGACAGCTCTACTGAACTGTTTTAAATGACTGTCAGACTTTCCAGGTTCACAATTTGCTACAAACAGAAAGACTAAAATTTAAAGACAGTAACTAAAAATGTATAACACTTTACAGATGCTGACTTTCTAACTTTGCTCTTATCTTTACACCCTCTTGCCTTTTCTGCCGTATTCCACACCCATCACTATATGCCACACACCTGTAAGCCTTTCCTATCACTCCACCCTGATCACAACCTGCATTGCAAATTATTAGTTTATAGAGTAATTATTCTTCTCTCCATCCAGATTACAAAAAAACACAAACTTACTCAGGAAAATCAGTGCACAATTAGAAATGTACACACACAAAAATTTTTAATTACCTTCAACCCCAATAGCCGGAGGTAGAAAACCATTTTCAGAATAGCTTAACAGTGTTTCTTGCAAAGCTAGCATCAGATAGTACCCTCTGTTTTATAACTGGGTTTTTCTCTTAACAATATAATATTTACTCTCCTTTTCCATATCACTAAGAAAAGGATTCTAATGCAAGTAGTTTACTTGTAAAGTACAGAAACATCAGCAAGGAAGTAAAAACATTCAGGGGAAAATTAACAGTGAATTGTCAAGCCTGCTACCAGCACTATGATAGGCAACTGTGGCTTAACCTCACGAGAAAACTCTGGGAAACATGTAGAATTATCCCACTCAAAGAAGGAGGGAGCTAGGGCAGTCCTATACCAACTCCTGTCAGCACTGGTTGAGGGGCATTCCCAGCCTGTCCTGCAGAGAGACTCCCTAACACTTACAACATCTGCTACACCCCACATCTTTGAATATTCTGTACCATCTGTAATTTTATAAATTAAAATGATGATATAAAACAGAATTGCTTTCTAGTTAACATTTGTTAGTTTCAACTGTCCTGTCCTGTTTCCTGAGTAGTGTATCTGTAACTAAATTTGAAAAAGCACTTCAGAAACTTGAAGGCAATCAAGAAAAAAAAAAAGGTTAAACTTGATGAAATATTGCTTTTTTGCCAATCAAAAATGGTTGAATATCAGCAATTTCATATGGTTCAATCTAATATGTATCAAACTTCAATTATTTCCTTTTTGGATTGCGTCACTACTGTAGAACCTATTTGCAAGGTCTTGTACCTCTTATTTCTTCTCTTCTCTTTCCTTTGTTCATGGAGAGGACATAGGCATAAGTGCAAATAACTACTGGTACACTGAAAATACAAATTGTCAGCTGAAGCCAGGCTTGGTATGAATGAATAAATGAATGAAGCAAAATAAGATCTAAATAAAGAGTATAGCTTTATCATCTACTCCCCATGATTCCATTCTTTCAACTAAGAGAAAAATAGTCTCAAAAGATCAAACATTAAAGCACATTAGATTACAAAACCAAGACTGTGAACAAAATAATCAACCACCATGTATACAAAAATGTTTATAAACCTCTTTTTGAATTTTATTTTCATGAAAATACATTCACTTTGCAAGGAAAAGTACATAGCTACAATAGACACTAAACTATATTTACATTTAGCTACTGCCAAAAAATTAAAAAATGAAAGAAGAAAAGTCAAGTATATGATCATCTTTACCTGTAAAAGGAGATTTCATCATAGAACTGTCCTCCACTATTATACCTTCTTGTGTCTTGTGTCCATGTCTTTGCTTGTACTGTTGCACAAACTCCATGGAATGGCTGGAATCTATAGGATTCACTTCATTTGACTGTGTGGTCTGAACATTGACTGTGGGTTCAGAAGAGCACAGCAAGTCTTCAGGATGCTGCTCTGCTTTCATTAGGTCACTACCAGATAATACTCTCAAACTGACAGCAGGAAACTTCAGAACAGCAGAGTTTGCCTCACCCAAACTTAAAGCATTTGATATACCAAACTCATCGTCCTCAGGAATGGGGTTGTACCATATTTCCCCTTCATCATCTGCATCATTTTCTTCATTAAAGTCTAAAGAACAGTTTTTTGATAAGGAATCTGTAGCACTGCACACCACATACGTACAATATTCTTCAGATGATTTGAGGAAAGGTTGTGATAGCTGATGGTTAGGCAGAGAAACAGGTGAGACAGATAAATGACTTATATCTTGGCATTTCTTATTTTCTTCCAAATTGAAAGATCTCACAGTACTCTGATATAGCCAATTGCGTTTCTTTGACACAGTGATGCTATTAAGTGGCTTATGATCTCTGCACCTAATGTTACCCTTCACATCTTCAAGTTCTCTTCTCTTCATTGTAGACCCATAAACATTTTCAAATAAATCTGTTTTAAAGGGAAAAAAAAGGTAAAATATAATGCCTGGTACATCAAGAAAGACATGTCCCTTGAGACCGATTATTAAAATACCATTTTAAAAAGATAAAAAGGCAAGAAAAGTAATATTAATCATATTCAGAGACTAAAACTAAACAAAAAAATTTTTTGGTGTTTCTACCTAAAATTTATTTCTATTATTTAGAATTCAGACTATAAGTGTCATAAGAATTCTAAGAATAAGAAAAGACAAACTCTGAGACTGCCTTTATAAATATGATAGGGCTAACAAAACCTTACCCTAAGCAAAACATAATTTATAAAAAGCTTACACAGAATGCTTTGTACACAGTATGACTTTCATTACTATTGGAATAATTTTCAACTCACTACAAGGATCAGAAATCTTTAGCAATACACCTACTTTTACAAAGATTTACTTTGACTAAATCTTTCAAAATAAGTAAGCCTTACTCATTAGAAGCAAGGAGTATTTTGAGGGGGATTAAAGGCACTGTCTTTTACTGTAATTTTTTTTTATTTAAACATTCACTATATTTTTTATCACACCTTGTATTGCACATTTAAGCTCAAATGCCATATTATTTAACAGCATTTGAGACCTTCACAGGATATTATATATAGTTTTGACACAATTATAAATTTGAAGCACAAGTATAAAATTATACCACTCATAATGGCTATGAGGCATGTCTTATTTTATGTTTTTTTCAGATGTCTCTAAAAACATGCAAAATTTTATACTGTTTGACATATTATTTTGAGTCCTTTTGGAGTTCTGATATACACTATAAACACGGGGCTACTTGTAATACATTCCATGGAACTTCAATGAGAAAAATAAAGCATCCCGTATTTAAGCAAATTTGATATTTCTATTGATAGCAGCATTTAATGAATGTGTAATATTAAAAGAAATAATTACACCATGAGACACAATTATTTTTCATGAAACTATAAACTACAAAAACTTGAAACTAAATAATCTGATTATTAATGTTGAATATTTCAAAATACATAATGCTGAAATTTAAATTTAGATAAGTAAGTACATTACTCTCAATTCTAATAAAGGCCATATTCAGTTATCAATACTGAATATAAGCAACACATTGTTCAGGGTAATAAATTTTACGTGAGCAATTATTTATAAATAATTTAAACCATTTCAATTTAAACCATTTTATTCATATCTCAGGTAATTAAATGGATGCATATGAATGTACAATAACACAGAAAGAGAAACTATTTGCAATCTTCCCTTCACTCCCTTTTTATGCTAAAATTAATGTTAAACCCTACTGGCATAAATTTAAAAGTTACCTTAGCTTCAGATATATTTTTTATATGTGTGTGTGTGTATAATTTTATATGCGTGTGTATATATAGAAATATACACACATACATATACTATATAATAAAAGTTTAAAAATATAAATCACAAGTAAAAAAATATAAAAATAAATGTGCAAAGTTACAAGGCAATAAATCTAGATGACTTAAAATTATTGAACATTTAACTACTGCCCCAGTTTAAAATCATCAGCAAACTTTTTGAGAAATTATGTATTTCAACCGTCATTGAAAATGTACAATATCTATGGAGTTCCCTGGTAGTGTAGTGGCTAAGGCTTCGGCGCTGTAAACGATGCAGCCTGGGTTTGATTCCCAGCCAGGGAACTACCCACATTAAAAAAATTTAAAAAAGAAAAAAAGAAAAGAAAATGTACAATATCTGCAGATATCTTTTCATCATTTTAAGACTTCTACTATAGCAACAAACTCTGCTGCCTTTGCTTACTTCTCTTTAAAAATCCTAAGTAAAAGTATTCTCATAAACATTGTATTTTAGTTTAAATAAAAACAAGCAGCCCTGCTTATACAGTCAAGTGTGGCAGCCCAGAAGAAATGATTAGAGTAAACTTAGGCCTTAGACTTGGGGGGGTGTGTGTATATACATGTGTGTGTGTATGTACACACACACACACAGAGGTATATTTCCAGTTAAATCTAAATCTAAATGGCAGAGGAGTACAATGAAAAGGAAAGAAATTCTTTTCCTATCTTTTATTTTTCCTTCCTTGTGACTAGCAGCAATAAAAAACCCTTAAGGAAAACACTGTGTGTTAGCTTTTGAGACAAGAGAGTAGCAAAGAAAACACTGAGACTGTTTGCAGTTCCACAAAAGTAATGAGGAGGAGAAAGGAAAAAGGAAGCACAAAAGAAGATGGAATAAATACTCTAGCTCAATTCCCAATGCTCCTCAAAGCAGTACTCCTCAAGCTCTGATCATTTCACTCTATCCCGAATTCTAATGACCTGGGGCAAGGCAATATTCTCACAAAGCCTGCTGATAACAGCTAAGCACCAGGGGAGGTACCAAATAGATTATCTTTTTTCATCCTCACAACAACCTTAGGACTGAGGCTATGCAAGGTTGAGTCACTTGTCCAAGGGCAAAGCCTGGTAAGTGGTGGATCTGCTCAGAAACCCAGAATCTCTATTCTCTTAGGGACTTTACTATATCCTCTCTTGCAGATTCCAAAATCTCACTTTTATTGGTGCAAAATGAGACCAATATGGAGGGAACTGCTTAAACTTGTTATATATAAGTAGTAAGTATAAATTCATCCATATAAAACTAAAGCAGAAAGACCTCAAGTCTAGGGTTAGTATCAAGTACAAGGATAAAGTATAATGCTTTTTCAAAACTTTAACAAATTCATCAAGATAGGTGATTGGAGACCCTTACTACTTAAAATGTATATCAAACATCCTTATTGGGAGTTCGTTAAAATGCACACATTAAGACTGCATTTTAACAAGATTTTCAGTGAATTCATACCAACATTAAACTTGAAGAGCACTGCTCTATAACAGTGAACCACACACACATTGAGTGGCAAAGGTCTAGAAAATATTCTTAGTGATTTTCAAAATATAGACATCACTTAGCAATGTAAGACTTTAAAATCGACACACGACTTTCTGCTGACTTTGTAATTCTCAGAGATTTCCTGCCACCAGCAACTCCAATGTTCTGTGGCACTCTTCCCAAAAGAAAACAAACAAACAAAAATTGCACTTGCTTCTAGGATCACAATGGAAGAATTTCTCAAAGAGGGATAGAAAGTTAGAAGACAGTAAAAAATTATATGACTATAGATACTAATCTTGAAAGAACTAATGCATAAAAGAATCTGTTGGAAAAAATTCATAAAGATAATATATCTCATAAAGGTAAGAAATTAGAGCTACAAAAACTTAAGAAAAGAGACTAGATGGAATTTGCATTAAAAGTGTCTACTTCACTTTAAGATACAATCCACAAGATACTAGCTAATTAATACTATTTTGAAAGAACTGTCTAAAGATTTTAGACAAACCATTAACAAGCTACATGTCTTAAATTTTTTCTTTCACAGATCATGGAGCAAGATAAGTAGAGTCAAAGTAAGGCAAATTATTTTTTAAAGCAGTAAAAGGACAAAAGCTCAAGCTGGTGCTTTTAAATTTATTTCTGAGTACAATATGCTAATTAAAACTTATGTATAAAGACATAATGACGTGTAGTTGGCACTCAGATTAAAATTCCTTCGTAATCTTAAGGCTTGCAGAAACTTGACAATATTTGCTATGTGTAATGACTGTAGATTTCTTAAATAATCATCTCAATTAGGAACAAATTGGCCAATCTGTGAATACTATATACCCAACTGCATCAAATCACTGGCATTATTATACTATCAAAAGTTTTACTGGTAAGAGTCAGAAGTCAAAATAGAAAATCATTTGGCTACCATATGTCACAAGGTCTCAAGAATTTCCAAAATACCTATATAGGTTAGTTACCTCTATCCCACTATGTAGTTATTCTGTATAAACTCTAACTATAATTTTATTTTCAAAGAAAATATACTCATGAATAATAATGCTTAGAAAAATAGATATAAACCTTTTAGGCTATTTTACACCTTTATACAACCAAGAATGTACTGATTTATCTTGACTGCCCAATTAATTTTTTTAGAAAACATGATTTAAAAGTAGAATCCAAGTAACATCAATTTGAACTAACATTAAAAGTAAAGGTTTAAAATGGATATAAAGAGAAGTCACATTAGGTGGTGAACTTATTATACATCAAGTTGACAATGCACTGTAGAACTGTATGCCTGAAACCTATGTAATCCTTGCTAACAGATGTCACCCCAATAAGTCTAACAATAAAAATGAATTTTAAAAAAATGGATATAGCAGTTGATTTTAAAAAGTCTTAAAACCTATTCTAGAAATCCCCCGCCGCCTTTGCATCTTTGAGGAAGGTATAATACCCTCTAAACCTTGTTGAAATTCCATCCATCTCCTCAATCCAAGCAATTTAATATTAGAATCAATTAATTCAAACCTCTAAAGAACTTTAAAGTTTCTTTGACCTCATATAAATAGGAATTTTAGAGTCATAAGACCTGAGTTTGAATCCATATAGTACTAATAAATACAAACCATATACTAGTCTGAGTGACCTTGTGCAAACTACTTAACCCCGGCTTCTTTGGTTGTTAATTGACAGTTGTCATATCTCCATGGGGTAAGGGGTGATAAAGATTATATGCAAACCATATAGACTATCCAGAATAGTTTTAATACCTTCAACTAACCTCCATGAAAAGTATTATTAAAAAAAAAAAAAAAAACAACTCTCCAAATCTATACTAGATATATAAACACTGCACAAATTATTTTTTAAAAAGATGAAGTGGTGAGTTGAAAAGAAATAACATCTGAGAAAGGTGATTAAACCAATGATAAAGTTTTTGCTTAGATTTCTTGTGAAATATCTAAAATATCATCATATAGTATTTCATTTTAATTTCTTTAAAAGTTTGTTTCATTTAATTAACTTCTTGAGAAAAATCAATGAATTCATTCTTAAAAGTTACTACATTCATTGCTTTTAAAATCCTTAAATGTTTACACTACAACTGAAAGCATTAAAAGTCATCAGATGGTAAATATTTAACTTTTGCAACAAAGAGTAAAAGATATTTTAAGTTTTATACAGATTTTTGTTATGGCTGAAATTTAACTGTGTTACAGAGTTAAGTGAACCAAAAATCAGTGGAGGAAAAGCTATGAGGGCAAGAAAATGCAATAAATGGTTACAGATACTTTACTCCTGGAAACGCATATTTTAATTTGAACTTAGCATAAAGTATACCTCTCTTCACAAAAATATTACATTCTTCTATCCTTTTCCTCAAGTGAAATGGAATAAATTTGAGGAAAAGTTTTGACAGGTGTCAATTAGAGATTTAAGATTCAATAAACCTTTTCAAGTTTGTGTACACTTTAAAGGAATCATTTGATTTGTTCTCATTGTGTGATTAGTTGCTTTGTGAACTTTGTTTCTCCCCACTGTTCTGTGTTTATTGGTTAAACAACGTTAATGTGTATAAATCCAGTGCTGTAGGATTTGTAATTTTTACCAAAGAAGCTGCCAAGTACTGTGAATACTTTTTAAATTGCAGCATTTAATATTTTTTAAAATCATTACTGATATATAAATCATTGTTAACTAAAAGTCTTTATATTTAAGAGTGTAATTCAAAAGATCATGTTGTTTTTGGCTCAATCTGAGGGTATATCATGCTTCTTTCAGAAGAGAAGATTTGCTATTTACAACATTATTAAGAGATTTCTAGAACTGATAGCCTAAACCTTCAGTGGAAATAAAAAAAAAAATCACACACAAAATAGGCAGCAAAATCCGAGTATAAGGACAAGGATACTTAAGTTTGCAAATTACTTTGAATCTCTACACTTTCTTAAAAAGTACATAAGGGACCTTTTTTCTTTTGATTAAAATACTAGCCCCTTGGTTTTCCACAATAGAAAGATTATACTTACTTTGTTGGGGTTTTTTGTGGCAAGGTTTGGGGAGGGAAAGGTGGAGAGAAGTATGTGAAACCCTACCTGACTAAAAAGAAATTTTACTATGGTAGTTTTTTGTTTTGGGTTTTTTTTTTGGGGGGGGGTGGTTTGTTTTGTTTTGTTTTGGGTTTGGTTAGGTCTTGGTTTTTGGTTGTGTGTGTCTGTGTGTATGCACATGCGCCTGGAAGAGAAGGAAAAAGAAAAGTGTAATGAGTAAAATGACAGTTTATGAAGCCGTAAAGTCTACCTTGGATCAAATTCAAATGCACAAATTCCACAAAAGACTACGGATTTGCCTAGAGCTACAAAGAATAAAAATCAAGGCAGCAGCGCCCAACTCTAAGCCTACTAAAAGCGTGTAGTGAACTTAACCTTTACTCACTGTTGTGCTTAGGTGTAGGCACAATGGTTCGTAGAGAAGAAAAAACAAAAATCCCAAGTTCCTCATGCCACTGTCTTAAAAAAAGAAAAGAAAGCAAAACAAGTGAATGCATTTTACTAAGTAATCTCGAAATCGTATTAAGCTGCCACTTACGTGACACTTACTTTGGCACAGGCACATACCTGTCTGCAAAAACATACCTTATTCTCCGCTCTTAAGACAGAAGCCTGGTTAGTAAACATTAAGGCTCGAGGTGTTAGCATTTTGATTGCAAATTATTCTACCTGTCAGCGTAATTCTTTCCTCTGGAGGCACCGAGAGGACTTGGCTTTCACTCATTTTCAACCCGCCCAGATTTGGAGAGGTGGCCTGCGCTCCCGTGACTTTGGGGGATGTCGCACCAGCACGACCCTTCATTCCCAGGGAGAGCAGGCGTCCTTTGTACATCCACTTCTGCAGCTTCTTGACTGTCACCACAGGAGGCTTGAGGAAGGGGAGACCCTCCTGGCCTCCTTTGCCGCTGCGTAGCACAGGGGACCCCGCAGGATCCCTGAAAGTGCTTCCCGGGGAGCTGCTGCGGTCCTTGGAGCCGGGAGTCTGGAGGCCGGAGGGTGCCGCGGTCCGGGCGCCGCCTCGGCTCCAGCCGTCCATCCCGCCTCCACGTGGCGACGGGGGTTCGTCCGGGTCCCCGCGCGCGCCGCACCTGATCCAGCTGTCGCTCGGCCACCGCTGAAACGGAGGCGGCTTGGCACTCACCGGGAGGCTCTCGAGGCTTCTGCTGCAGGACAGCCACATCCGAGGAGTCCGCAGGCGGCCTCCCCCCGACTCCCTCGGAGGCAAGCGGGGCGGGGACACCTGCTGCCAAGGGCGGCCCCCGCCTCCCCGCTCCCAGTCTCGGGGGCAGGCTCGGCGGTCCGCAGCGCTGCAGGGGGAAGGCGGCTGGCTCAGATCCCGCGCTCCCGCAGGGCAGCCGCGACCCGCCCAACCCTGCCGCGCGCCCGAGTCAGGGGGCAGGTCGTGCATGGCCTGGATCAGCAGATAATAGGCCTCTCGCAACTGGGTCTGCAGCCTGCCTGTCTCCAGGCGGCCGCCCTCCAGCCCCGGGGAGGAGCCCGCCGGCGGGGGAGGCGGGGGCCACCGCTGCGCCTCCGCCTCCTCAGGCTCCGGCGCGGACCCGGAGCTGCCGGGCAGGTTCTCGTAGTAGTCCGCGGCGTCCCCGTCGTCGTCCTCCTCCTCTCCGCTGCCCTCGGAGTCAGGCGGGGCGAGCACAGAGGCGGGAGTGAGCCCGTGGCTCCGAGGGGCGGCCGGCTTCCCGCCACGCAGCCGAGGCCCGAGCGCCCCCGCCTGCTCCGGACGCCCTCCCGGGACCTGAGGCGACGGCGGGGGCAGCCCCGGGCTCGGGAGGACTCCCCCGGCGTCTCTCCCGGCAGTGGAGGAGGCCGCCCGGAGCCCGAGTCCTCCAGCGGCACGGGGACCCGGCTTCCCCCGGAGCCTGGACAGCGTCCTCCTCAGAGGGTCCGCCATCCCATGCGCCTCAGGAACCTGGCTCACCCCCGCCGCGGGGAGAGAACGGAGCCCCGCTCTGGAGAAAGCGGTGCTGGCGGAGGCGGCGGCGGCTCCCCATGACCAGCGCGGGCCCTCGCGGGCTCCTCACATACTTGGCATAACTCTGCCGCGGGAACGGGTGGGGGAGGGCGGCGGTGCCGCAGAGCGCATGCCCCGCAGCCCCGGGCCGCGACGGGGCGCGCGGCGCCGGGCGGGCAGGGAGGTGGGTGACGGAGAGCTCAAGCCGCCGGGGGACGCGAGAGCGAGCGCACCCAGCGTGGGGTTGCAGGGAGAGTCGAGGCAGGAGGAAGAACGGGCGGGAAAGTGAATCTGGGCTGGAGGCTGCAAATTTTAGTTATGGAGACAGAAAGGGAAAGTTCCCTCCTGCTGCCACCCGTCACCCTCACCACCCACCCCATTGCCACCGTTGCACGAGGCGTGTCTAATATAGCAAGCCCTAGCTTGAGAGAAAACAAAGATTGCTTTGATGGACAAAGTATGTGTACAAGTGTATCTCATTTAGTGTCATGTGTTCTAGAAACGTTCCGAATCATTTTAGTTGCACAATGAGCTAGCTATTTCAAGAGAATTTGCAGCAATTCCTAGTCAGTTAGGAAGAATCCTTTTTGTCCCCAATAAAATCACCACTCGGGTCTCTAGTCTAAAGTTTTTTTTTTTTCTTCAATCAGTGCATACTAACACAAAATTAATTCTGACATCAACCAAAACCTGTAAAATGAGGCCACAAATATAGTGCCTCCTCATCACCCAGACCACACTTAATTTTTATTAAAACTTGGTTGAGGAACAATTGGATTGAAATTGAGAAACAGTGTTATTTGGAAATACCAACTGTCAAAAACATGTCCTATGTAGCAGTTGTAAACTAAAGTATCTCGTGTTGGAACCAGTGTTGCCATCATCCCTGATTTCAGTTACATTTTTTAGTATTTACATATTAGAAAGGACCTGCGTGTAGCTCATGAATGTACTCCTAACTCCAGGGCACAGTACTTGCACATAGTAAGTATTCAAGAAATACTTGTTGAATAAATGTTTGCATAACTGAATAAGAGAATTTGGCTCTAATTTAACCTTTCCAAATATATTTCTCTATATAAGTTCTTTTTCTTTCCCCAAATAAGAAATAAGTTCTTATTTCTCTATATAAGTTCTTTTCTATATAAGTTCCAGTCTCTAAATGTGCTTTGATCTGTACTACCTGTGTTAGTATGGTCTGGGCCTCCTGAAATAATTTTACCTGCATCTCTATTTGCAAAGATGTTACCCATCCTCTAAGACTCCACCCAACTTCCTCCTCTATGAAGTTATCTCTGATAGCCCAGATGGGCATGATCTCCCTCCCATTCCTCAAAACTCTAATAGTACTTTATTCATACTCATGGATACTTACTTCTTGTTGTTTATCAAGACATGCCCTATCTCCCCCTATAAGAAAATTCATAAACTCCTTAAGGGCAGAGACTATATTTACTTTTTTATTCTCCACAGAGTATATGTATAGTGTCTTATATACTGGACATAAGGAATAAATACTTTTGAATTAATGTCAACTTTAATTTCAAGGAAACAAATGTTTTTAATTTCCAGTCTATTGCCTAACTCTCCACTAGACCATACTGCATTAGTGTTGTTTTAAAATTCTTTCAGTGATGGGTAAGAACACAGTTTGTTATCCATCAATTTGTCATCCATAACAAATGGATAATTTGTTAAATTATCTTAATTCTCATCTAGGAAAACACCATGGAATGTTACACTATAATTTGCATACATTGCTATTTATAGTTATACATTTTTTATTCCATGGAACCAAGGCTATTTAATGAACAGTCAAATCATAAAATTATGTCCCAGTGAATTATTCCCACAGGAAATGACTGAGAGTAAAGCTGCTAGTAATGGTGTCTATAAACACAATTTGATCTCTATCTCAGAAATTGTTTCTACTCCAACTCTTGGTTTTGCAAAATATTTTTATTCTTTGTGGTTAACATAGTTGTTAAGAACAACATAAGTTGCATACACACACACACACACACACACACACACACACACACACACATATATATATATATATATAAAACCTTGCAGGTCTAGATTAAACTTCATTCTTAGTTCAACTTGTCAACTTGTTGAGCTCAGTAGTTATAAAACACATACACATTGGCCAATATAAAATATTGTACATTGTTCTAGGCATTACTCAGAACTAAGCCTGATGCTGCCTAGCACAACTGAACTTAATGCCACTTTAAAGCTGAGAATGTTCTATGGTACAAGTTTTAAGAAGTGTTTTGGGTCACAACAGAAATGAATAAGGCAGCCATAGCTATGTGACCCTGCTTAATGACCTTAAAAATGAAAATCCCGCTTTCTCTGTATGTGCACTTCAGTAACTGTCATTCTAAGAGGGCAGTAACTTACATCATAAGGCACTGACAAGATATGAACATAAGCTATGCTTTCTATAAATCCTTTTTGTGTTTTAACAATTTATACCCTATTCCTCCAGTTAGCTTAATTTTGATGTATTTCTAATTAACAGATCCCTATGAAAATTAGGGGGTGGAGATACATTTTCCAGTGTTTGTACTTGGGTCTCAGTGACATGGAAATCATGTAGACTCCCCATGAATTAATAACTATGTGTTGGCACTGTCACAAGAGATGAAACAACTATGGGATAATACAGCCCCAGTAAGGCAGGAGCCACACTGAATGGAGATGGGGTAGTATTGACTCCATCTGGGAGAAGGGCGGGCCGGCGGGGAGGGCATGTTGAGGCAGAGGGCTAAGTTTAACAGTAATAGAAGGAAAATGTCTGCGTATATTATGGTTGTTTTCTATGCAATTCGAGGGCATTTCTGTCTCACTGCTGCTCAGGCTTCCATTATACCCTTAGTAGAACAAAAAGGCAGTTTAACTCTGGCAAATGATATTCTCTCTAAATTGCCTTCTAGGAATCCTCTGGGGTAGACCTTCATGGTCTGCCATGCAGTTCCACCAATAGTGAGTAAAAGTAGCCTAAAGCCAACTACATTGCCACTGCCCTAATAATTAAAGGTGGCATGTTCTCAATACAGCCATTCTTATTGTTAATATTGTCATAATTAACAATATTTGGCAATTGGCAACATTCCTTGCCTCATCCCTCCCCCTTACCAAAGTGATAAAAAAGGAAGCTTTTGCTAAATGCATGTTTATTTTTTAACTTTTAAGAAATGTATAATGTATAGAGTATTCACTGATACTTCATATTTTCTTATACAGGGTATGGCAGAACTAACATCTGGACTTGAGTTATGATTATATTAGAAAATCAGAACCATGCATGCTTATGGTTACACAAATAATGCCTCTTTTTTATGAGCTGGTAATCTATACCAAATCTTTTATTACAAGATCATAGGCATGTATGTTATGATTTTGTAATAAAATCATAACTCAAGTCCGGGCATTACTTCTGCTGAATGTGCTATAGTCATAATATGTAGAGTGACTTGCTCAAGGTCACCATAATAAGGGAAGGGGAATTCAAACCCTGTCTGTCTGATTCCAAAGCCACTACACCCCTGGCACATTTCCTTGAATAGAAAAAGAGAATAAATACTTGTTATAATAGCACTTATACTGACCTGAGCCTTTGTTTTTATAGATTAGTTAGTTGGTCACCTATCAGGAAGGAGTTTAATATTTTATGAGCTTTTGTGAAATGCCAGTGAACATTGGAGAGCTGTTTGTTGAACATTTGAAAGTTCTCAGTATTCAAGGGTGTTAGAACGAAATCTTATAATATATTCCATTTAACAGTAAATCTATTCATATTTAAACCATGACGTGAAACTGCTTCCTGTAAATGTAATTTTAAAAGTAGGACAAGCTACAGTAAATACTTTAAAGGCAAAATATACACATCCTTAAAACCATAGGAGCTCTCAGGTAAGCCTTTTCAAAAGTGAACTGATAGCATAGCCTCTCTGTCCTAAATGACTTCATACCGCGGCGTAGGTAACCCATGGTTGGTGAAGTTGCTCTCTGTCAAAAATTGTCAATCTAATAAAAAAATTTGATAGAGTATTATCATTTTTGCACCCTAATGATGTTGTAAATCTAATAATGGATCTAGGCAAAAACTGCCAGTGGCTACTAACATCACAAAGACAACCTGATGTTGTATGGCCTCCC
The DNA here is from genome assembly GCA_004026885.1 of Lyroderma lyra. Lineage (NCBI taxonomy): Eukaryota > Metazoa > Chordata > Mammalia > Chiroptera > Megadermatidae > Lyroderma > Lyroderma lyra. The sequence goes on along the minus strand of PVJL010002125.1, from coordinate 166,888 downwards.
TGATCAAGTGCACACCAGCACCTATGGGGTATTCTTACCAAAAATGAACCTGAGTCTGACCAGCCTCAAGATCTGATTACCAATTTCTAGGAATTACAGAGAACAGAGGAGCATGTCAAATAACACTGTAGGAATGCAATAACAAAACCCAGACTATGGAAAAAAACAGGTCAGAGGATCCAGTTTCTTCAACATATTAACCAATTGCAATGTATGGACTTTCCTTAGAGCCTAATTTAAACCAACATCTGTTTAAAAATAATTATGACACACTCAATCAGGGAGGTTTGAACACTGATTAGGTATTTAATGGTACTGAGGAATTGTAATTTTATAAAATAGTTTTTTATCCTTTAGAGGTAAATACCAAAATACTGGTAAAATGACATGTAATCTGAGATTTGTTTCAAAATAATTGCGAAAGGAGACTGGGGTGTGTAGAAAAATGAAGGTGAGCTTTGAGTTAATAGTTGTTGAAACTGGGTGATTTGTACATGGAGGGTTGTTACACTATGTCTCTACTTCAGTACATGTCTGAAATTTTCCATAATATATTTTTATTTTAAAAAGAATCAGACTTTTAAAATATATCCTGGTAACTGTTTAAAGCAATGCAATTTTGAGAGCAGCCAAATGGTTGGCGCTGGGGATGGCAGGAGGATATTGAAATATAGATACAAGAACTTCAATTCCAATCCAAATCTGAGGTGCTATAATGGGCATTATTTGAAATCAGATTGAATTAATTTAAATCCTTACTTGATTCATCATATACCCAAAACCCACTTATCATGGTGAGCTCTTGTTCATCTTTGCCACTTCCAAATCGTTATTCCCACCTTAAAATCCACAGTATTTTTTTAAATACATGGCATTAAACTATACCACTGCTGCCTCTGCTTTTCAGCTACGAATTTCCACTTTATTCATTCTACCATCTGCTTCACTACCGCTTTGCCATTTTTCTTGTCATCACTCCTGGTGACTTCATTATTCATAAAAAGGGTCCACCTAATACCCTGCCCTATTATTTCCTTAAACTTCTCTTTTCCTCCACTCACCTCAACTGCCCAATTCTAGAGTCATACGTTAGGCTTTGTCATGACCAATAATTGCAAACACTCCAGACACCACTTACTTTCTAGCTCACTCCCTCCAGCACCCAGACTCCAGTAATCCTGATTCCACTATTCCTCCTGTCTATCACTGCCCTTCTGTGCTTTCTTCTGTGCTTTCCCAGTTTAGATTGCAGGTCCTGTGTAATCATTCCCTTGCATGTATTCTCACTGCCTTCTCTTTCCCATTGTCCTACTCACTTGGCAAAACCTCAGCTCTTGTTGAGACTAACTTTCATACTTTGCATTGACACTTGAACAGCTTAATGTGGCTGGAGAAAAACACATCACAAACTTCCAGTGGTCGCTCAGTGCTGCCAAACAACTACACTAAATGTCCTTAGTCCACTCATTCTCTTCTCTTTCTCAACATTTGGACACCACCAGCCACTCCTCACTCTCAATTATGACTCTTCTTTTTGTTATACTGAGATAACAGAAATATTCAGGAGAGAACTTCCTCATCCTTCTGCCACCAAATCTACCAGCTGGCATTATTTGTTCTCTGATACTCCACCTCCCACCAACCCTTACAACAGATGAGCTGCCCTGGGCCTACCTGAGCCCAACTCTCTAACCTCCTCTACCTCGCTCCTCTCTTTCCTCTTACTGCCCTCCAGTCCCACTGGCTTTCTTATTCTTCCAACACACCAAACACACTCCTGCCTCACCGACTTCGCATTTGCTTTTCCCTCTGCCTGAAATGATTTCTGTGTGACTTCCTCACTCTACTGGGTCTCGCTTCAAATTCTACCTCCTCAGAGAGCCCTTCCCTGACCACTCTATCTAAAATGATACCCCTGACACTTCTACTTATTTAGATTTATATTTCTTCATTGTACTTACTACTATTTAGTATTAATTAGATGTTTATTTATTTGTTTATGGGACACTACCACCACCCTTAAATGCCATAACCTTACCTTCTAAAATAGTTCTGGCATGTACAGGTGCTCCATACATACTGCATGTGTTTAAATGAATGTAAGATTTTCATGCCCAAGAGCAAATTAATATACGTATGTTTCAATTTCCTCTGGGGTAAAATCAGTGCTATTGTTTCATGGGAGATTGATAAGAAAATTGAAAGAGACAACATAAATGAAACTTAAAAGCTCTACAAAGTGAAAGAAGCAAGACACAAAGGCCACATACTGGATGATTACATTTATGTAAACTGTCCAGAAAAAGCAAATCCATGAGACAGAAAGTAGGTTAGTGGTTACCGGGGGCTGGGGGAAGAAGAGAATAAGGAATAATTGCTAAAGGGTTTGGGCTTTTTGGTTTTGGGGTTTTTTTGGTTTTTTTTAGGGTGATGAGAATGTTCTAAAATTAGACTGTGGTAATAGTTGCACAATTTTGTAAATATACTAGAAGCCACTGAATTGTACAATTCAAAAAAACCAGTGAATTTTATGGTAAGCAAATTATATTTTAATATTTTTTTAAAAGGAGATCTATTTTCTTACCATTTATCTATACCCCCAGCTAATATTCATGAAAAATCGCAGTGAAAAAGAAAATGTTTTAAGGAAACCTTTAAGAGAGGGTATAAGTAAGAAATGACTGAGAAAAAGCATAATTACACTGAAAGAGAGAAATGAGCACATCTTTAGCCTTTTGTATTCTTCTACCAGAGTGTCCTCTCGAAGGCACGGGGAAAGGAGGTATAAGTGAGGGCTGTCTGGAAGAAATCCAGCCCTAAATGCCTGGTTTTCATATTACATGGCTGGATACTTTCTAGATAGCCCTCGTGTTACCTAACACTTTGAATAGCAGAGAACCACTTTAGGGGAAAAACAAACAAAAAAACTTCCCAATAACCTCTCTCCTGATTAAAATTATCTTCTGATTATTCAATTATGGGTAAAGAGGGAGCTTCAGATAAGTACTTAATTTTTAACTATTTCAGGTAATCCAGAAAAGAATGTTAGACTCTTTTTACTATATAGAACCAATTATTCTGCCCCCCAAGCACATTTTTGTTAGAACACATGTAACTATTAGTACCTCCATGATTTTACTTTAGAAAAAACATCTCAATTTTATTTCAATTGCTACTTTAAATTGTTGTATACCCATCAATTACAACACATACAAGAAAGAGGGACATAGTATATGCAAGGCCCAAAATGTCCATTCAGTATAGAAATGGTAAATTCCAATAAACACATCCAAGTAGTGTTATAAGCTAAATATATGTATCTACTCAAATTTAATACGTTAAAGCCACAGTGTTTGGAGATGAGGCCTTTGGAAGTTAATTAAGTTGTGAGAGTGGAGTCCTGATCTGATTGGATTAGGTTTCTTCTAAAAAGAGACAGCAGACACCTTGATCCCTTAATTAATTAAGAGAAGATAAGAGCCTACAGAATCATTATGGACACTGTGATGAATAGAGTGATCAGTACTGAAAAGCAATGAAAACACAGTCATTGGTCTGAAAAAAACTAAAGACCTTCATGCAAAGACAATTTGATCTCACACATCTGTAAGAGTCCAAACTTGGCACCCACTGCTAATGAGTGTACCAGTCCAGGGACAGCAACTAGGGAAGGGGGAAGCCATTTAATCATGCTTATTTAGGCCTGAGGAGGATTCAAGCCTGGTTTTCCAAGATTTTAATACAAATCCCTTCATTTTTAAATGCATTTTTTATCTGATGAAAGTGATGCTTTCTTTAATATTAAAGGTAACTTGAAAGTATAGAAAAGCAAAGGTAAGTAGAAAAAAAATCTCATTTGACCCCTTCCCACATGTATGCGTGCACACACAACTATTAAAGTGGAATTCAACTTCACATGAAGAATAGTGGCTGCAGGGAAACGATGATATTCAATATTTCAACAACATCATTAGTAGTATTAAAATAATATTCTGGTAGTACAGAGCAATTATCTTAGAGTGTGATGTTTTATTATAAATGTTGACATGGTATTTGCTAGTGTATATGATCTAACATGTCTGAGGAAAAAGTAAAAACTTATTTTACAGAAGAGTTTCAATTAACCCAATAGAAAAGTTTATTTCTACTAGAATCTCTGTGGAATTACATTGAAAAAAGTTTTTATTTAAATGGGGAAGAAGTTCAGTAATCTAAAAACTTTTTTTTTTTACTATGCATGCCAGTCTGCAACTGCATAATTACATACCTAAAGATTGTCCAAATAAAAAGGGAACAAAGCTTCTAAACAAAGTTCAATGCATAAGTCATGACTGCCTGGAGGTATGAGAAGTTTTATGTCTCTGTTTACCCCAGAAGTAAATTAAATAAATGCATATTTAATACATGAATCACAGTTATATTTGGTTCACATACTATAGTCAGGGAGAAACAAGAGAATTCTTGCTCAGGTAAAAGTTATTAATGAAAACTGAACATACACAGGTCCAGGTAATTCCTCTTAGAATGCAGTCATGACAAATACAGTGTATCTGCAAAGCAAATAGACCTAATAGTCTTTTGGGTAAAATGTATACTCTTATCTCTTAATTATAAAACATGGACAGAACACATGCAGCATCTACAAACTCCGAAATGTAAATAGTAGCAGGTAGATTCGGGAAGAGCAGAGTTCAAAGGACCATCAAACTGGTGGTGAGTTTACCTGGGTTTTTTGTTGTTTTGTTTTTTCTCCCAGTATCCCTTGACTTGAATGCAATGCAGCCTCACACCTGGAAGAGGCCACTGGGACCCCAAAAATAGAGAGTTGGCGAGAAGCACTCTAGTCTCTCTCCTAAAAGTGAACTCCTAATGCTCAGAGAAAATGCAGACATTCTTGATTCTTCTTTCTTCTCCCTGGTTGTACTCCAGCTCCCAAGCAGTCCTGTGGTGGTGATGGTGGAGGCTGCAATGGGAGCCAACAGGAGCTAACACTCTAAGGGAGGAAAGCCTTTCTCTGCATGTTGGAGCTGTGGGCCCAAGAGGGTGGGATAAGTCCTCCACTGCCTTTTTCTGTTTTTGCATCCTTCTGCTACTTAGCCTTGGATGCAAGCACAGTCATAGAAGTATGTGGCAGAGAGAACTAATTAATGCCTCAGTTTGGTGGCCCAGGGACCCAAAGTGGGAGCATCAGGGAACTGAAAGGAACCTGAGAGACTGTACCATGGACTGAATGTTTATGTCTCCCCAAAATTCATATGGTGAAACATAACCCCCAATGTGATAGTATTAGGATGTGAAGACTTTGAGAGGTAATTAAGTCATGAGAGTGAGTCCTTCATAAATAGGATTAGTGTTCCTATAAAAGAGTCCCCAGAGAGCTCCCTTGCCCCTTCGCTTCCTAGAAAACAGATCGCCATCTCTGAACAGGAAGTGAACCCTCATCAGACACCAAATCTGTTTGTGCCTTGATCTGGGACTTCCTAGCTTCCACAACTGTTATAAATAAACTGTTGTGCAAGACCCTCGGCCTATGATTCTTGTTATAGCAGCTCAAATAGACTGAGACAGATTTATAAACTCCTGGGATCACCGAGGAATTATACATATGTGCATCTGATCCTTGTCAGCATACCAATGACATTGAGAACTGGACTAACAGATATACCACCACCCATGTCCGAGCTGACCACCAGATGACCCATATGTGGGACAGATCTGAACAGTGCTGCAAAGGCTTGAAGACCTGAGCTGACACTGGGGAACCACAGCGCATAGAAGATCAGTTGAATCTTGTAGCCTTAACCTAGTCAGATCAATTGTCTGTTAAAAAAAAATCAATATTCTCTATAGGGTTTAAACAAGACCCAGAAACATAATATTCATCACGTCCAGGATATAATCCAAAATTACTCAGGGTACAAAGAAGTAGGAAAATCTTAACCCACATGGGAAAAGAAAATCAATAGACACCAGTACCATGATGACACAGATGTTGGAATTATCTGACAAAAACTTTAAAAAAGCTATTATATAAATGCTTAAACAAGTACAAATATTCTAAAACAAATAGAAAATAGAAAGATTCAGCAAAGAAATAGAACCAAATTGAAATTTTAGAAATGAGAAATACAATGGCCAAAGTAAAAAAAAAAATCTTCTCTGGACAGGCTCAATGCAGAGAAAGCATCAGTGTACTTGAAGACATATAATAGAAAATTTTCAATCTGAACAACAGAGAAAAAAAGATTTTCAGAAAAATAAATGGAGCCTTGAGGTCTCTGAGTTAATAACAGAGGATCTACCATTCATGTCATCAGAGTCCCAGGAGAGGAGAGTGTGGTGCCGAAAGAGTTTGCAGATGCAATGACTGAAAACGTCCCAGGTATGACAAAAGTCATAAACACAGTGAGTTAAGAAATCCAGCCAACTCCAAAAAAGACAAAACCAAAGAAATCCATGCTCAGACATCAACCCATGAAAAATACAAAGGGAAAAAAAACTTTTTAAAGCAGCCAGAGAAAAATTATGCATTACTTATCATCAGACAATGATTCAACTGACTGCAGATTTCTCATCAGACCCACGGCGATCAGAAGGAAGTGGAACGACATTTTTCAAATGTAGAAAGAACTGTTAATTCAGAAGTATATATGCACCTAGGTTTCCTTTAAGAATAAAGGTGAAATAAAAACATTCTCAGATGAAGGAAAATTAAGGTAATTCATTGCCAGTAGACCTAATTAAAAAAAAAACAAACATTTCTTATGTTCTTCTGACATAAAAGAAATGATATCAGAAACTTCAGTGTTTCTTTAGAAAAGATTTGAGTATTCATTTCACTTACATTTAATTAAATTATTTATATATTTGGATTTAGATTTACCATTTTATTACTTGTTTTCTGTGTGTTCCCTCTGTTTTCCTTTTTCCCCCTTCTTTTGGGTTTTTGAACCCTCTCTGGTATTCCATTTTCACTTATCGGTGGTGATTTGACTCACTTTATATAATTTTTTTTTTTAGTTGGTTTCTCTAGATATAATACACATACTTAACTTTTCACTGTCCACTTAACATTAGTATTTATCACTTCAAGTGGAATGTAGACACCAACCCTCTCCTTTTACAATTGTCTCATCTCTTACATCTTCATATACTGAAACCCCATCAGAAAATGTTATTTTTGCTTTCAAACATCAAATATATTTTGAAGAATTTAAGAGGAAAAGAATAGTCTATTATATTTACCAAGTTATATACCATTTCTGGTGCTTCTCCTTCATTCCTTCATTGCAAATGCCTAGTAAAATGCAGCGGCTGCTTTCTCCTCAACGGGGCTAACTTGGTAACCAGTTACCAAGGGTCTGCCTCTCCTCCAGCTCGAGCAAAGGCACGGAGGTGGGGCAGTACGCCACGGGCTTGGGAATAGCAAGGGGTCTGCTTGCATAAACTGTGGGGCTCGCTGCTGGGTAAAAGGTGAAGGGAGAATAGGTTTAAGACCCTATCGGGAAGAATGTCCGAGGCAAGGCTGTGTATGAAAAGCGAAGTGAGGGTTTTTTCCCCAAATGGAAATCACAACGAAGTAAGTAGCAATTACTGCCAAGACCTGTCAAAGCTGAAGGGAAGCAAAGATTTTCTCCCCTAGCATTATGTTAACAAAAGAATGAGCCAAACTATAAACTAGTTCTCCTTGTAAACATTCCAACACTGCTCTTGGAGAGACACAGGGAGCTTGGTATGCTAAGGGACCCAAGAAAGTGTGTGAATGAGGTCAGTTACAGGTCAAGACAGAAAGGCAAAAGGGAATTAGGAAGATGAGTTATAACTAAAGAGGTAATCAATGAAGAGACCACCAGACATCTCCTTTTGGAAGATGTGGAGCAGGTATTCATCAACATCATCAGTAAGGTGATTCACAGCAAGTGCAAAGGCTGAAATAGAATTAGAAATTTAATGAAGAGTTTTTAGAAAAACAATGGATTTTTCTCTGAATACTTAAACAGCCTAGAAATATAAAATTCAATCCTGGTAAGACAATTTTGACACATCGAAATGGATACTTTCACAGATGTTTCCAAACCAATAAAAATAAGAAGGATCACTAATGATTTCTGATTAACTATGGCCTCAGGAAAGCAAAGGAATGATACAGTTCTGTGTTCTTTGAAAGACTAGCAATGGACACAGTTGCTCACTTGGTTCATTTAATATGTCCTCTGAGCATGATAATTGATTTTAAAAATATAGGTTTGGTCATGGAGATGTAAAGTACAATGTGGGGACTACAGTCAATAATACTGTAATAACTATGTAGATGTCAGTTGGATACTAGACTTACTGGGGGATCGATCTCTTTGTAAGTTATATAAATGTCTAACCATGATGCTGTATACCTGAAACTAATATTGAATGGCAATTGAAAAACTGAAAATGGTTCTATTGCCATATTGCAATGTCCAAAAGCTTTAGACTTAAGGGGCTGTCATTTCATTTTTGACTAGTGACAATTTTGATATAGAATACTGCTCGCTTTAATCACCACTTCCACTTACACACAAGATTTTAAATGTGGGGCTCTTTCCTGAATTTTAACAATTTTATCACACTTTTTCATATTTCACATCTTTGCATGCAAACCTTGACCAGGGAAACCCTCACTCCTATACAATCATCTGATCCTCCCCTGCTTAAGCCCTCAGGGTCCTATTGCTTACAGAATACATTCCAAACTTCCTTCCTCAGGCTATGAAGGCCTGTATTATGTGGCTTCTGCTGGCCTTTCCATCCTCACTCCACACCACTCTTCCCTTCCCTCCAGTCATGCAGGCCACCTTTCTGTTTCTCAGACCTGCAAACCATTTCTGGCTCAGGGACTTTACATAATAATTCCTCTTTGCAGAGAGCACATAGCTGGGTCTTGCTCATCCTTCATGTGTCTCAGCTCAAATGTCACTCCAACAAAGATTCTCTGGCTATAACAGATATCACAAACTGTAATTATCATTTTAATTGAGATAATTTATTTCTTTACTGTCTATCTCCCTGACAAGGATGTAAGCTCCATGGAAGCAGGGACCAAGTACAAATAGAACCCAAATTACTCTTCAAGTTTTAGCTCAAATATTGTTCTTTGTATTCTCAGAGCACGGTATGTGGTCAATAGTGAATACATGAATGAAAGGAAAAATGGAATAGGAGTGAAGCAAAAGGCAGTGAGTGGTCTTAATATAGAAACATAAAGCAGACTAAGACTGAGAAAAAAAGGGATTTCTAGAATTGCAACAACACTACAAGAAATCTATGGTGTCAATATTATGGCCTCATTTATAAACCTTGTAGTTATTTGCTGTAGGTAAATTAACTGGTCACCTATTGGTTCAAGTTGTTACAAAATAAATTTCAAAGTTGTTTCAAAATAGTTCACTTAATATTAAAATTGTAGCAACTTGTGAAATCTGAAAACCTGACAGTACTTTACACCTCCCTCTATCACAGACCTAATATGGGAGCAAATATTTGCTAAGTTCTTCCAATTTGAATAAAAGCCTCTAAATAATGTCTTTAAAAAGACTGTCTTAGTAAAAAAAGGAAGGGTAAATAGGTAATTGTTTAACACTGAAAATTTAACTATTTCTACCACAAGAGAGGCAGTTCTATTAAAGTATCTCTTAGGGAGAGAATACCCTGCTGTATGTATTATATGTCAAATATTTTTAAAAATAACTTGTAAATATAACTTTTGTTTTGCTGTATAGAATATTAGCATTAATAAATCAGTGAAATGTGCATTAAGGAAGGTAATGTTTTAATAGTTTATGATCATTTGTGGTAATATACTGACACTATAGAACAGAATGACCCAGTTGTCATGCTCCCTACTTCAAAAGAAGAATGCTTTTCTGATAAGGGCTTTTGTTAATAGAAAGTGCTAACTCCTGGACATATTAAAAACATTTATATTATTTGTCCTAATTTCTCTTCTAATTATTCCTCCCCCCCCAAATAATCTGCCAATGGCCTTGATAAGAATAACTTGCATTTTTATAGCTCTTTGAATTTGTTACCCAATCTGTCCTCATTTTAGAAATAAAAGAACAAATCTTGGCTAGAAATTTACTTTTCAATCTCATGAGTACGAAAGATCTCTCCAATTTTATTTTATTTTATTATTTTTTCTTTTACAAATTGAAAACAGTTCTCTGAGCTATCAAGAAAACACTAAAAATTAAAATCATTTTTAATAGAAGCATGAAGATCATAAGTTACGGTAGGCAGAGCAATCTCTAAATCATCTAAAATCATCTCGAATGAGTAAAACAGTCCCCAAGAACAGAACACTTGAGCTCAGTCTAAAGGGCGCCCATCAAATGTACATGTTGGTTTGTTGTTTTAGGGCTGCTCTTGAGAGCTGGGGTTAAAGGAAGAGACTTGTTCTCATTGGCTGCTATAAATAAAATTTGAATATTGTATCATCTCCCAAGGGAGGGGGTGGTTATAGAAATACCAGGCATAGTTTCAAGTATAGCAATTTATACAAGTACAATCTAAATATATGTCTTGGGATTGTTGCTAAGCCAGGTAGTAAGGGGCATTCCCACTTCTGCTGAGGCATATTTGTGTGACAGATGAGCCCCTGTTTAGGCACTCATTTACAGGTCAAAGCCTGCAGGCCTTGAAAGGAGAAAGTAGGGAGCTCACCTAGCCAGGCCTCAAGCTCCTAGGCAGCTGTGTAATCCCACTGAACCTGTTTGGCAGCTCACTCAGTGGCTGCTTGCAGCTTACAGATAAGACCCTCTTGGAAAGCCTGATAGCCTTGTCAATAAGGAAACTGCAGAGAGCAACTGGAAATTTCCAAAGCATCAAAACAGATTCTCTCATTTGAAAAAGCACTGATACCAGTCATTATAGAGAGCCCTTTGAATAAGATTTTTGTTAAGAAATGACAATGCTTTGCTTCTTTAAGTTATATACAAATCTCAAACTTACCTTGATCATAAACAACATTGTTTACCTGTTGTATTCAGTGAAGCAAAATGAGTCATGATAGCCATAGACTAACATTGGATTTCTGCTGCTCTTTCAGCAATGGCTTGGAAAATGTTCCACAAACATGGCTTAGGTTTCACGACTTCCCCACTGGATAGGTGTTGCAGATCCTATGTTTTGACATTAGAATGAGTTTTCTTGCCTCTAGCAAGGCAGAGTAAGTCTAGGCCCGGGAGCAAAGGAGTGCCCTACCCACACCCACAATAAAGTGAGGCTTGCAGCCAGAGGAGGAATAGAAATGTCTAGTGCTGAACATGTCCCTCCCAGGGACCTGAGTCTTCCAGAGCCTGTAAGTTTTGCTTTTCAAAACCCTGGTCACTAAAGAGACGCTATGTTTATTAAAACTAGATACCAGTCACCCTCCCATTGTGCAAGAAAATAAAAGTTACTGGAACATAATACTCGAGAAAACTGTGAAGATGTTTCTTCAGTCAAAGGAGAGTGGAAAAGACAGAGTGGGTACACAATGATAAGAGGGTTGGAACTCAGAAGCCCAAGGGAGCCAGAAAAAAGAAAGTGTGGTTCTGTGTCTAGTTAAGCGGTCTGAAACAGTGCCCTGTCTCAGCATGTCCGACCACTCGTGGGTTTATTCTGATAGCGCTTTCACTACAAACTGTCCTTTCCCCATACTACCAGCTTGTAGTGTAAGGGGTAAAGTGCCTTTCATGATTAAGATTTAGTTTTTCTTTTCTAAACAGCTTTTCACCTGTTTAAAAGAAGTTACATATGCATATGAATGGACTCACAAGATAATTGAAAATACTATAAATTCTTTGTGTTGACTCCATGGTGAGACAAAGTACTCCAATAAGTTTGTTGCAGTATTATAATAATTCGATTAGCAAACTGCAATCAAATGTAAGGAAGCAATGCAAGGGAATAAAATCATTGAACAGCAGGTCCTGGAGGAAAACGCCAGGACAGAAGAATGTGGGCCATTGAAGAAAGATAATTAAAGGATTTCATTATGAGTATGCAAAGAGGGCAGGGTCTGGGGAAGGGGCTGCAGGCGCCAAGGCCGGCTGTGAAAGTGGCGAGAAGAAGCCCCTGAAGTAGCCCAAGAAGCAGGCCAAGGAGATGGCTGAGGAAGACAAGGCATTCAAGCAGAAGCAAAGAGAGGAGCGGAAGAAACTTGAGGAGCTAAGAGGGAAGGCCGGGGAAGGCGTCCCACCTCCACCCCCGCCCCCACCCCCCACCCCACTCCACCTCCAGCCACAGGTGGAACTGAGAAATCCCACGAAAGTCAGCTCTTCTTGTGCCTGGAGCAATGGACCTTAATTCCACTCCTGTTTGAACATCTGGATCCCCCGCCCTAACATCTGTTGCCACCTATACTAGAATGAAGTGTGGTCTTGCAGCCTGATGTACATTTAAGAATAAGCGTTTGTGTAAAAAAAATAATGACAATCATGCAAGGGCTCATCTCTTCAGTTCTTCTCAGCCATTTCAGCCTTCGCCGTGAGGTCAGAGTAAACCCCACCCAGAATCCTGCCAAAGTGTGCTCTTCATTTGTTCTGTCCCGAATTCTGTACCACCTGGAACTAAACCAAATCTGAAAAAAAAAATATGAAAAGAAAATAAATCTTTTCACAAATATTGCTCTATTGAATCACAGTGAAAATTTTCTCTCAATCAGAAAAACTCAGATCAAATGAATATTAAGGTTTTTGCTACATTTTTCATGGGAGAAAACTGGAAAAAAGAATCTTTAAAAGCTAATTATCTTTGTTTTAAATCCAATTTAAATAAATTAAATTATTCAATATTATTTAAATATTTTCATGACAACATTTCAAGATTTTCCTTAAGTTAATGTCTAATTTAATGAGAAGTTTGTTGAGGATTTTCATTCATTTATTTACTTTCCCCATAATGAAAATAGTTTTATGTGTTTCTGATCATATAAGCAATACAGTTTTAAAAATCTAAAAACAATATAAAACCATATAAGGGAAAAGATAATAATGTCCTGCCATTTCATCATCTTGCCTGAGCTAACCACTAACATTTTGGTGCCTCTCTTTTTATGCATCTCATATATCTATATACAAATTTGTGTAAATAGGTACATATGTGCTATTCTTATTGCGGCAATTAAGATTTTTAAAGAATAATATTGCTTGGTTGATTGATTTTTCATCCTAGGGAATCAATGTAAAAATAGGGTATGGATATTTTCTTTCCCCAAGCTCACGTAGTAAGATACGTTCAGTTCATGCTGTGGTGTGTGTGTATGTGTGATAGACACTCTCTGAATTTCATGTTTCATCTACACTATGTCATGAAGCTCTCTCCACAAAAAAACCAGCATAATTCTAAACTTTTTTTTAGTGACTGCATGGTTTTTCCATTGTATGAATGCACCATAATTGAATTAATCATTTTTCTGTTGTCTAATTTTTAAAGTTCCCCCCCCCCCACTGGCAAACAAGGATGCAATAAATATCTTGTACATATATTCTTTAAAACTGTTGCTTTTATTTAAATGGAAAATTCTTCCTATGAGTGGTATTGCTAAAAAGAGGGTATGTATATTTTTAATAATTATTTTGCTTACCAAAATAGTGTAACAATTCACATTTTCACTAGCAATGTGTGAAAATGCCCCTTTCCACATATTCCTAAAAGACATAACTATTACCTCTCTTTTTTATTTTTGCCAATCTGATGTCTGTAAAGGAATATTTTGTTGTTATTTTAATTTGCAATTCCTTGACTCTTCATGAGGCAGCCATCTTGGCATCTTTTTCTATATTTAGTGGCCATCTTGGATTTGCTCTTACATAAATTGCCTTTCTACATTCTTTACCCATCTTCCATTAGGTTACTTTTTAAAAACCTTTTTTAGTAAAAGCTAAAAATTCTTACTCTTCATTTTTTTATGTGCATTGAAAATACTTTCCCTAATTTATCACTTGTCTATTGAATTTGTGGTTTTTTCCCCACTATATATTAGTTTCCATAAATATATGTATTTGATTAGATATCTTATCTGTACTTTCACAGCTTCAGGGGGCGGAGGCGGGGGACTCTATTATTGTATGATGCTACCAGTTCAAGGCTTTAGGGAAAGAGGGACGGGGGAGAATTCACACCTACGGTACAATACCTTGCACCAGATACATTACTTTGACTCGCTGCCCCTTGATGAGAACTAGCTGTGAAGCCTTGCCTAAATGCAAGAGGGCTGGGAAGTAGTCCTTCCATATTCCCAGGAAAGAGAACCACACAGAGGCTAACAGTAGTTGCTTCTACCACATCAATGCACCTCATCCTTTGCAGTAATTTCAAACAATTGTGATGCTTTTTGTCCATTAAATCTTCATAATGATGACAAAAAGGAGATAATTAGAATTTGGGTAAAATTTCTCTATACAAAGAGTATTTTAGTTGTGGTTTATATTATTGATAAAGGTCATGATAACAGTAACATTAACAAAAACACTATGTAATCCTTGCTAACAGATGTCACCCCAATAAATCTAACAATAAAAATAAATTTAAAAAACAATAATAAAACAACAATTTATCAAGCATTTATTATTAGTCAAATTTTTTTCCTGGACTATCTCAGGTTATAAAACAACTTTTAGTGTTATCTGAATTTTATAGATATGTGAAGCTCAGATAGCTTATGCAATTTGCCCAAGGTGATGGTGGGTAAGGAACAGTCCAGAAATTGAATTTATAAGGGTTGAACCCAGGTCTTACTCCTTAGGCCATAGAGTAGAAAATTAGGCTTTGTTTCACATAAGTTGGCACTGAGGAGCTTCTTAGAAATTATCTAGTACAGCCCTTTGAATTTTCTTTAACAGAAGCCCTGTTCATTAGGGTAAAGTTAAATCATACAGTGGCTTAGAAAAGGAATTTCTGTTTCTCTCATATAACAGTCTCAGTGCCAATGGTCCAGGTCTTCAGGGTAGAATTGCTTCTCATGGTCACTCAGGCATCCAGTTTCCTTCCAGAGAATTGCTCTGGCTTCTCCTAGGGCTTGTCATCAAAGTGAGACCACCAGCCAGCACTTAGGGTAAGAGGACGTGCAAAAAATACATGTAAGTGCAGCTTCCAGAACATGAATGAAAACTGAATGGGGAAGGAAAGAGACCCAAAAGGCACGAACGAATATGTGGAGGAAGAAGATGAAAATGGCAGCCTTCTGTTTTTGCAGGAGGAGAGATTATGGACTCAAAGTAGAGAACCTTAGCCAAAGGTGAAAAAGTATATGCATCAGAGGACAGGATTGCTTTCTGCCTTTTCCCTCTTTTTCCTTTTGCTCTACTTTCTCTCATTACAAGTATACTTATGAGAAAGAAAAAGACTGAAGTGTGAAAGAGTTGGCACCTCATCAATCAGTAGAACGGAAGCGTCAAGTATAAGATATACTCCTATCCTGAAACAGTTCAACGGGATGCCAGCAGAGATACTCCGGTTAATGAAATCTCAATTTAGTCATTATTGAATCAGAAATATATTTTTCCTGTTTCATTAAATTAAAAAAAATTAAAGTAGGTAAGGCAGTCCATGGTTCAAAAATCAAAATGATATAAAGAGGTTTACCCAGAGAAGTCTCCCACCCCGGTCCGCGTGACTGTTGTGAAAATGCACCAAACAATTACAGAGATGATTTTATTCTGGCTATTATGGCAGGGGGAATGTTCAGTAATGAGGGATGTCTCAAAGAAAAGGAAGGGGACAAGGAAACAAGGAAATCATCCAATCGAGTTGTATGGGAGTCACGAGGAAGGATGAAGACAGGTCTTATTTCAGACAGTAGGGTGGTCCTTTGTGGTTTCCTGGACCAAAAAAGGGTTGGGGGATTTCTTAACCTTCACTGTTTTCCTGGAGTCCAGGGCTCGGGTAAGATCCAAAATTGTCACAATTTACTCCACACTTCCCCTGCCCCCTATTGGTGACTACTTTAATTGGTTTCCCATGTATCGTTACAGTATTTCCTTATACAAACACAAGCAAATACGTATTTGTATATGACTATATTGTTTTCTTAAAGATTTTATTTTTTAGAGCAGTTTTAGGTTCACAACAATATTGAGAGAAAGGTACAGGTTTCTCATATACCCCCTGCCCCTCCGACACCCACAGCCTCCCCCATTATCAGTATCTTCCATCAGAGGGGTACATTTATACAACTGATGAACCTATACTGACGCCACATAATCACCCAGAGTCCAGAATTTATATTACAGTTCACTCTTGGTGTTTTTATACCATGGTTTGGACATATTGTGTCCATCATCATAGTATCTGTCATACAGAGTCTTTTCGTTGTCCTAAAAATTCTCTGTGCTCCACTTACTAATCCTTCTCACTCTCCTTAACTCTTGGCAAGAACTGATCTTTTTCTTGTTTCCATAGTTCTGACTTTTCCAGAATGTCATAGAGTTGAAATCATACAGTATATAGCCTTTTCAGGTTGGCTCCTTTCATTTAGTAATATGCACTCATTTGTTTCATGTCTTTTCATGGCTTGATTGCTCACCTCTTTTCACTGCTGAATGATATTCCACTGCCCTGTGAAAATATACTTATTTTCCCCTTTATTACAGAAAAAGTAAAAAATATAGTATAAATACCTTCTGCAACTTCCTTTTTCATTTGTTAATAGTATATCCTGGCTAGCTTTCCAAATCCACACAGAGAGCTTCTTTATTTTTCTTGTTTCCACTGCATACTTGCCAAGGTTATGACCATTTACCGAGTTGTTTGTACAGTGCTACCAATGTGAAGCGCATGGTGGCAAGTTTACAAGCTTAATTGTCAGATTTTGGGGTATGACGACAGCTCTGATGGCCCTTCCAGAAAAAGTTCCAAGACTGCTTTGAAGGGTGGACTGGGCCCTGGCATTGGTGTACAGCTTCCCAAGGGGAGTACTTTGAAGGTGACCATAGTGACATTCAGTAACAAAGTATATAGCACATTTTCTAGGATGAGTTCATGAAATTAACATCATATTGTACATATACTAGCTTATTTACGAGATAAAAGTCCTGAAGTAGGATTGCTAGGTCAACATATACATATATTTGTGATTTCTGTAGATTTTGCCAAATTGGTTTCCCTAGGGCTTGGATAATTTTGCCCTTCTACCTGCAGTGTATGAGCCTGCTGTGTCCCCACAGCCTTACCGGAGGGTGTTCTCAAGTGGAATTACTCTAATCTGGTTAGTGAGCAATAGTATCTCATAGTAGTATTAATTTGCATTTCTCTTAAAATCGTCTATTTAATTCAGCAACTATTTTGAAACATCATTTAGAAAATAGGTTCTACTGGAAATACTGACCCTTGAATAATGAGTGATCAATCACCCCTTCCCACCCCCTCACCGGTGCAAACGCAAAGGAGTCTTATCATTCCACGTGGTGAAGAGCATGTCTTCAAGTTCATTCCACGAGTGTTACCAGCTGTTCCTCAAAGGAGTCCTATGCTCAAATAAATGTGAGACACCGAGGCAACAGGGTACAGTGGCTTTTTTATTGAATGACTCCTCAGAGTCTTTGTAATTCTCATGTTTATTGTGAATTTCTAACAGGGAAGAACCCTAGAATTCATCAGTGGAGCCCTTTTCTTGGAGCATCTGTAGTAGTTTTCTTGGAAAACACTTCCGGAAACATGGATGGAGAAGCTTTAGAAGGTTGGGTCGAATTTACATCTAGTCAATGACCAACCCTAAGAAGTGATTTTAGTTTAGTTTTGTAGTTGTTGTTGTTGTTTTTTAATAAAAACACCTATTGTTTATTGTTTTCTAAAATTTTTTTTCTAAAAGTTGAGGGTGTGGGGAGAGTGAGGATCTCAGTTAATTTATTAATAGTTGGATTAACTGAGGTATGGATCAGAATCGGACTTGGTTAGCTTCCCTCAGGGCCAGCCCATGGAAATAAGGACATTGGTGAACAGCTCTTTCCTTGTCCTCTGTCCCCTGGGCTGCTTTGTTAGCACCCCCATCAAAAACAGGTTGTCAGGAAGACCTGAAAACTCACTTGCTCTAAGACGCTAAGGGTTGGTTCACTGTTGAATTACTCATTGAACAATCTCTAACTTTATTGCTTTGTGCTTGCAGGGTCCCTGAATTTGTCCAACAATAAATGTAAGGTCCTGTTGACTTTCCAGCAGCCCCTAATCCAGTTAGGAAGATAAAATATGCCCAGCAAGGAGGTAACAATGTACGTGTGATTAAGTGACAAGGCGAGAGTTAGGATGACTTCTCCCAGGGAGCTCCTTCCTCTCTTGGGAGCCTGCTTTTTAACCGTCTGGTAAAGCTTTGCTGGGAGCTCTCCTTGTGGAATTTCCCCAATTCCACAAGCCATACAAGGAGGCATTTCCTTTTTTCCTTTTTTTTTTTTTTTTTTGGAAGTAGGTGTTCCCTGGCATTCTCCTTTCTTGGTTGGCTAGCTCTGAGTGTCTCTTGCAGTGGGGCAAGCTGCTGAAGGGAATCTGAGAGGCCTGGCCTGCCTGAATGCAGAGAGTATTTCTTCAGTAGCCTTTGGCTCCACCTAAGGTTTTTCTCTGTTAATTGCAATAATATTGTCAATACTGTAGAAGCAGGAGGGGAAATAGCCCTGTCTACTTTATTATTGTTTTCCCCCAGTTCTCTTTTCACCTCCAAATTTGTCTTTAGTTCCTAGTGGCCACAAATGCCTTTTGCTGCAGACAAAATAAGCAGGTTCTCAATTTGAGCACTAGTGAGTAGCTTTTTGGAGCAGTCTAAAATGAAATGTGTGGTTTGGTTTTTCAGAGAGGCTAAAAAGAGGATGTATTTTAGAAATACTATATTGCTGTTATAAAGAGCTGGCTTCTGGCAAGGGACTTAATATTTAGGACTTCAAGGAGATATACAAAAAGTTTTAAAGTACTTGTTTAAATGTGGTTTCAAGAAGTTAGTAAGCAAACTGGATGAACTTTACATATGTGTCTTGAATTCTCACAAAAGTAGTTTTCTAATCAAATGCCACAACCAAATACTTAATTACAAAGATGTTCATCGTAGTGTTATTTATAGTGATGAAAATATGGAAATATTTTTAATGTCCAATAGATAAATGAAAATAAAAATTAAGTTTCTGAAGTATCATTAATGGAATTGATAATGCTTAATGTTAAGTAAAATATATTGTTCAGAAGATGTACATATATGCATAGAAAAAAACACACTAAGAAAATACTGTATATCAAAATGTTAACAGTGGATTTCTATACTAAAAGTGATTTCTATTTTTTCCCAGAACTTCTACAGTTAGCATGTATCATTTTCATAATCAGAAAAATTTTAAATAACAGTTGCTATTATAAAGACTTTATATCTAACATTCATGTTATGGGAATTAATTGAAACAATGTGACTTAAGTATAATGAGTTGTTATTGTAGTTTTCGTGTAAACATTATTCCTGTCCTTGAAAAGGCTAAATATTTTTGTAGTAAAAATGCATTTAAATTTTGTTTTCTATGCTTCTTTGACATACACATTGTCTTTCTTACTTTTGACACTTTTAAGTGGCAATTGAAAACCTGTTCTCCATCACTGTTTATCGCATTTTCACAAATCACTGTTGAGAAAATTAGTTAAAATCATGGTAATGCTAAGAAAATGTAATCTTCCTTTAGCTAACTCTCTTGGGCTTTAAAGAAAAAAAAAATCAACGCTAGGCTGTGTGATCTGAAAAAACTTTCAGGGCAAAAGATTAAATTAGGAATTCTGGTTTAGCTCCCAGAAAGACTGACATAGGATAGCCTTGCTACTGTTACAGTGGAAACAAAAGTGGAAAAAGAATAGAAAAACCGAGGCAGTTCATAATTAGACAAAGTGACTGGATAAACTCAGCAACTTGTAAATAAGTTAAAAAACACACAGGCCCTGGCCAAATTATCGAGAAAATGACACTTAACTGTCTGAGGTTTTAAGTCAACATCTCCAAGTTGTCGCCAGAGCCCACTACCTGGCTATCCTGTTTCCTTTAAAAAAGCACTGGAATCTTTTTTGCACAGTTGAAGCAGCGAGGCTGGGGAACCTCTTCCATATGTGGCAGTGAATTCCAAGTACTTCAGTTCTGAATTATGTCACTTACCTCAGGGTTCCGTCTAGACAGTCAGGAACCCCAAAGCGAGCCCTTTTCCAGTATCAGCTTGGTGTAGAGAAAAATGAACTTGAGAACTCAAAAGCATCCTACATTGTAAGGGCTTATTACCCCACTTCCCCAACTATGGAGCAGTCTAGAGAAATTAACCTTCTCATTTGTTGACCTCAATAACAGGCTTTAACAGCTCTGTAGCCATGGATGGCTCCAGTAATTGCCCTAATTAGTTTGGTATGGAGGGAGGTAGGGGCAGGAGGAGCTGGGAGCTCAAGTCATTAAGCCTAAATTGAAAGAAAAAAAACGGAAGTTTCTGCTTTACGGATTTGACATATGGATTCCAGATGTTATTATGGAAGAAATTTTACAGCTAAAGCTTTTGGGCCACATTTTGTAGTTAAGGAGAGGATTGGAGGAAAAAGCCCTAAAGGCAGAGAACATTAAAAAAGAGAAGATTCTATTGACCATTAAAGCCTCAAGGGGATGGGTGTGTGTGTGTCCAAACTGAGTACTAGTAAGAATTAGCAACAGGGTCTTAAAAATCGCCCCCGCTGCAGCACGTGAGCCTGAGAGGGGTTATGTCTGAGTTGACTGACTTGTTTATGCTGGCAGACAAGTTACCACCTTAGTTGAAAGTGATTGGGTTTTTTTTTTTTCTTCTTCATTGCAGTTTCACACAGGAATTCTAAATTTAAAATGTTAATTCAAACTCCCCAGTGTTCTCAGGAAGGTTGCTAGAATTTTGGTCCCATTTAGAAACAGAGACAGGTAATTATACCAGGAATAGAGGTGAACTTTTACTTCAATGATATGTACCAAATCCTCTGTTTCATCTTTTTCAGAAAATGGTAAACACAGGAAAAGAAACGGGAGTTACAGACCTGGGTGCCAAAATATTACAGACACTCAGGAAATGACTTTTCTAATCCAGCCTTTAAACCTGTCATTTCCTGGGCTCATCAGTGAGCCTAGAAAAGAGGCAAAGATCACAGAGGCAACATTCCTACCTTAGAGGGAGGCTGTACCCAAGGACCTCTGGAGGCATTCCCACACACACCCCAGTGTTATGATTCTAAACTCAAACCATAATTTGAAATGTTGGAGAAAAGCCAATGAAATGTGAGACAAAATTTGTGGCTTAAAGTTATTTTGCTTTGCTTTAAAAAATGTAGACTGAAAAACAAGTGAAAAGCTAAAATGTATTTTTGGAAGGACAGGGATATATTCTCAGCCCTATTGCTTTAAGGCTTTCAATTAAAAATAATCCAAATGTGATAAATAAGCTACTAAGTCATTGAAATATGCATTAATCTTCTTAAAACACTTATGTATGGACTTTCCTTTTACATTAATCTAATCTTTTCTGAAAGATGTTTCTGGTGTATTAAACAAACACTGCACCTCGGGTTAGTGAGCTAGTTTTGGATTCTATTAATAGTTCTTCAAATATTTGTATTGAGTGCCTTCTAGGGGTAAGATACTCTTTGAATGAAGGAATTAGGTAGATAGGCATTAATAACTCAATCTATTGGCTCATTCATGTGCTCTTTCTGCCCCTCCAGTGCAGTGAGGGAAGCCCGTTGGGCCTGGAGCCAGAGAGCCTGCCCTTCCCAGCTCTACCACTTTGAGAGTTTCACTTAACTTCTCTGCACCTCAGTTTCCTCCCCTGGAAAGTAGGGCTAGTAATAGCACAAACCTCACTGAATTAAATGAGTTAATACATGTAAAGTACCAAGAATAAGCCTATCACACATTAAGTACTTAGTAAACATAGGCTCTTCATTTCGTACTGAGTATGGGGGGAAGTTAACATACATGTGCAGATACAGAGATAAATAGAACAAGGTGCATAAAGAAGGGAATATTTGAACTGCTTCCTGGAGGATAACTGGGGAGTTCACTAAATAGGTGGAGAAGGGCTAGGCCAAGTGAAGGAACAGAACTATGAACTAGCATATCTGGGGAAGTGTAAATGATGTATTAGAGTCAGATTAAGAGGTGTGTAAGAACTAGAGTGGTCAGGATTTACTAACCAAACCCATAGGATGGAAAATGAGGCAGAGGGCGGATTTCTGGGTCGGTGATGACACTATTAACCAAAAATGAAATATGGGAGGTGGTGTGGGTTTTGACACAATGTGTGCTTTTGGACATACAATACGTAAGGGGATTTTGAGACGCAAAGGAAAATGTACAATTAGATACACAAATCTGGGGCTGCAACTTGTCTAGAATCAAGAACCAGAGTGGATGGAGAATGAGAAGAGAACAATATAGGTTATACTGGCATTCAAAGGCAGTTGGAAGAGAAGGAGCAGAGAAAATAAAGAGAACCAGGAGAGCATAGGGCCCTGGAAGAAATCAAAGGAGTAAAAGTTTCACATCAATTGCGACGTTTTTGACTGAAAATAACAGAAAACTTAAACGGTTAAATTGTCAAGTTTATTGGCCCATATAACTGAAAACAGAAGCCCCTGGAGGATCGATCATCCCTAAGCTTGGAGTAAGGAATTCATCTTACCATCAACATGTAGTAGCTTTATCAGGTGCCAGACAATTTTCTAGTCAGTGACCAAAACAGGCAAAAAGTCCCTCCTCTG
Source organism: Lyroderma lyra (assembly GCA_004026885.1). NCBI lineage: Eukaryota > Metazoa > Chordata > Mammalia > Chiroptera > Megadermatidae > Lyroderma > Lyroderma lyra. The sequence goes on along the minus strand of PVJL010002125.1, from coordinate 144,160 downwards.
AGAACTGTACATGCAAGTTCAGTTCTTGGTATCTTTTTTTTTTCTGCCTTAAAATGCAAATGTAATGCTTCAAATTGGGAAAACCATCTAAGTGGAAAGGAAGAGAAAAACCTTAGAATTTAATGAAAACTCCCAAACACTGGCTGGGAATGTAACACCTTTTAGTATGACTGTCTGGAACTTCTATACTAAGTGATAATAGAGGGGTGAAACGGGAGCAGTTCTATATGGATACAAAACTCTAAAATCTAAAATACCACCAAATATACATTTTAAAGTCCAGCTGTGGACTTAAGTCAGTTTTTGACTTATCTGTGTTAAGTTCATTCAAATACCTGTAAGAATAGTTACATTTTTCAAATATCTCCAGTTGGTCTTTGTATCTAACTTAAACCATGTGGCAATACCTTTTATATATAGGTCAGACCCAAGCCTGTACTAATCCATTCATATTTTTACTTAAAAATATAGATTGCAATAAAAGAAAACCTCACTCTCAGCCATTATATCCAACTGAGCACTACCAGTTAGTTTCTCATATCCCTGTCTCCTCCCAGTGCCTTCGTTCATGCAGAAGCTTATGACTCTACTGGACTACTGCAACAGGTCTTTCTGACTTGTAATCTATGTGTCCATCCTCTTCATGGGTAGCACTATGATTTTGTGAAAATGAAGATGGCTCCTTTGTTCCTAATACAATGCTCTGCACCAAAACATACTCCATAAATCTTGCATGGAACAGGAGAGAGTCTAGCCTGTACTCTGAAGCTAACTCATGGTACATCTATAGGTGTACTGCTTCATCTGTTGAGCCTATCTTCCATTCTCTAACTTGGAAATGATAAAACCTATCTCATTGGGTTTTTGAAAAATAAACTACTAGTGTGACTGAACTCTGTAAACTCAAAGCACTACACAGTATTAAAAACTAAGATTAGAAAGTTTGCAAATATGTTCAGGTATTAGTATTTTATTAGCTAAAAAGCAGTGTCAATTTTCTTAGTGAATGTTGTCTGACTTAGAATGTTTTCCATAAAATTCTATAAAGCTATTTACTCTTTGAATTTTTAAATATGGCCCACAAATATTAGTTCTTTTCTTAAATTTTATCCTTGTACAAAAGAAAGTCCTTCATGACTGATGTGACTTCTTTATCCTGAAGATGAGTAAACAATCAGAAATATCAAGTGATTTGATTCTCTAAAAAGGAAGCAATATGGATAGAGGATTTTCCTTATCTATGTGGATTTTTATCAGATTCTTCACTGGGTTTTCACTAGCTAAACCAACAGCTCCTTATCTTAGCACCCACATGGACACATACATATTGCTAAGACATCTTTGAAGGGGCAAAAAATCCATTCTCTAATTTGACTGATACAGAAAGTGACAAGAAAGTTCAGTTCCCAACCAGGGATATTTCTGTAGAAGGTGAAACAGTCCATAAACAAGTACATTGTCCCTTCTATTAGTTGGCCTTATTTTGAAAAGAAAACTGAGACACAAATGGCTCAGACTGCACCAAAATGGTTAGCCTCCTTCTTCCTTACACCCTCTCCCCTCTCCTACATGGAAGCTAGCTTGACCTGCACTAGCATAGGTGCACAACCCTCAGCAGTTGCTTAATAATCTCCACAAGTGTATCCAGTCCTTGTCCTAGCAAAACAAACACCCGGCTCCAAAAGTAGTATTTGTTTCCCCTCCATTCTGTTACCTTCTGGAAAGGAGGTTCAAAGCACAATTGGGACCTGATACAGTAAGCTTTTGTTTTGTTTTAAACTAATTGGTATAAGCTGGGAATTGAACCAATGGATGGTAAGAAGAGATTAAAAAAGGTATTTAGACAATAGCTTGCTTGGTTTTTTGTGTGCGTGTCAGGTTATTTTACTTTCATGCTAATTTTTTCTTGATTTATAAATTACTTTAATTTTGGGATTCACACATTAGTAAACCTAGAGAATGAGCAGCTGTAGAATTGGTTTTTGTTTATGGAAACCACCATAATGGTGTTATGTTCCTTCTTTATTGCACAAAACATCATGGCTGGCAAACTTTTAATGACTTTTGTCAATTTTAATCTACTTGATCATGTTCCCAACTAAACATTTCATAGTTTTAGTTCTTCAAATGTTGGCTTCCAGCATGGATATGACTGGACTAGGGATTTTTTAAAACTCAAAGACTAATGTCTTTTTCTTATACATTAATTATAGTGCCCTATAATTAACTCTTGTCTCTTAAAGGTGTAAGAATCATGAAAAGATTGATGCAGTATTAAATTTCTCTTTTATTGTTCAAAATGTTACAAATGATGGCACTGTATTTTTTACTGTAGAAGCCAAATCAAAGATTATCTTCCTGACTACAACCTTGTTGATTTTTCTTGATTATTATTGTATGTAAAGTATTAAAATAGGAGCTCGGTAGAGAAAACGTATACAAGTAGGGTTGTCAGATAAAATATAAGATGCTCAGTTAAATTTGAATTTCAGATAAACAAATTTTTATGCATGTCCCATATATTATATATACTAAAACATAATTTGTTGTTTATCTAAAATTCAAACTTAACTGTGTCCTGTATTTTTATTCATGACATCTGGCAACTCTTTGTAGAAGATGCTTATTTTTAGACAAACTTAAAATTTCACAGGGAAATTAATGCAATTTCATAATATAAGGTATATACATTTAAGTGCAGTAATATAAATAATCAGGTGAGGAGAGGATCTCCACTAATTACCACAGAAGAGTACCTGGAAGACATGCCAACTGTAGTTCCTAACGTCTGATTGGTTGACAGGTGATTTAGTGTGATGAATTTAGAGTTCAAGTGTCATGAGTTAAATTGCTACTAATACTTACTTTCCTAAGCTGTCTGAGGATCAGAGATAATGTATGCACAAAGCACCTAGAACAAAGGAGGCACTCCCTGAATGGCAATACCTACTATAGAAACATCACATGGCAAAGGTATTTGTCACAGACAAATATTCAAATGTTAATGTTATGCAATAACAGTAACACTGAATAAGTAATTTTATTTCCATGATCTATTTACACTGTACACTGTTGAAAAGCACCCTACAAGTTCACAGGACGTTACCATAGTTACTTTAAAAATATATTCCTTTATAAAAGGTTCATAGAACATTGACATGTCGACATGTGACAAAACTCTCAAAGCATGTCACCAACTCTGTGATAGCAAGAATGCTTCCAAGTGTTGTCAATTTCACCATCACAAGTCACCATTTTAGTTTTAAATACACACAAGTTTTAAATAAAAAGTGAATTCTACAGTGGAAAGTTCCTGCAGCAATACTTATTAGTTAATTAACATGTACTTTCACGGAGATGATGTTTCACAATAATTTACAGTATCAACTTATCTGCTGAAAGAACACATTTCAGTAAGTTTGCAGTCCAAAATTCTTGTTATTTGTTGTTCTCTATTTTTTCTTCTTTGTTGGTTCTCCTGGTTCTACTTTGCGCTTTTTAGAAGTATGCTCATCTTTTTCATCATCTTTAAACAGGAAAGAGTTTCAATCAGTAATATAAAAAATGTTAATCATTAAAATTTCAATGACTTTATACCAATAGCATCACGTTCGACTAACGTTTCTTTCAAAGTTTCCCAATAAAACCCAAAAATTAACTTTAAAACTCTGATTTTAAAGTACAAAAATAAGAAATTTTTTTCAATTGGAGTGTTACACAAAATTGATAAAGTAACCCGTCAGTGCTATATTAATGTAACTTAAAATGAGAAAATCAGATTTGTTCTGAAAAAGCTATTCCCAAATATTGTACAGCACACACACTGTACATATTTAAATATGTAATCATCTACACTATGCACAAATGAAACATTGCTTATTTACAGAAAGATATCAATTTAACCGTAACATTATTTAAGTGAGTATCAGCTGTTCTTTCCTTTCCAATCTGCTTTCTCTCCCCACCTCAGAACAACTTCCCTCTCTATCTTATCCCCCACTCCTCCCTTAAATTCCGCCATTAAAAAATCACTCAGGTAGATATTTCACTGAAACGGTATTTTTACTTTTGTCCTGTGTAGTTAGTTCTACTTCCCCAACCCTCTCTCCCCCATTCCTAGGAGGGTGAGAATAGTATAATGACAACAGAAAAAGAGACATCTTCCTTTCTTCATATTACGAAGGATTTTGAAGGAGGATGGAGAAGAACCTTATATTAAAATCATGTCCTTTTAACTTTTCCAAAGTGTTATTTATTAGTGTCTGTAGCCCAAGAACATTCCCAATTAATAAAAATTTCAAACCTGAAAATGTGAACCTTTTTATTTAATTTAAAAAAATCCAACTATATGTTTCAATAAAACACAGGGTAGCACAGACTAGCTAATTTCTCATCTCTCAGAACAAATGTGTGGCTTTATTTTTAGAACTCTAAATAGATTGAAATAAATAACATGTAGATGTTATGATTTATAAAATACAAACTTATTTTAAGCACATTACTAAATTCACTGTACTTTTTACTTTTTCTCTATCAACAGATACTCATAATTCAACAACTATCTTGTGGTGGTCTATACATATTTTGATGTTGAAAGAGTTCCTTGTATTAAAATATTTGAGAAGCCACTGATATCAGATCATAAACTAAGAGGAAATATATTGAAAACCACGACTCTTCAATTTCCTTCTGCTAACTGTACCAAACTCAGAATATCTCCTTTGTTGATATGAACCATTAGTATCAACAGCAGGTGATTTATCTTCATCTTCAAACACAGCATGGTGATGTTATTCACATACTTCATTAAGCACTATGGATTTATGTAGACAGTTAAGATAAAATACAATTTAGATTAACAAATCATCCCAGAAATTTACAAACCAAAGTTTTAATCAGTAATTTATCATGTATACTCAGAACACTGGCTCTACAAACCAACTAAATATGAAATACAGCTCAAACAAACCAAGGCCTTTCTTTTTTAAGTGGAGTTTTATCATCATGCTTGACTTTTGAGGTTATTTTTAGGACTAATATAAAAATTAAAATTACTTTCTAACTCTATTAGAAAATACACTATTAACATATATTACAAAGATGATCTTCAGACACTTCTGGTTTAAATCTGCAACTTGTATACAAGTAAATTTACTGAGTAACAGCAAAAAAGTAGATTAATAAGGGGAGAAAAATAACTTCCTATCAGTAATATGAACAGAAGAGCTAATGACATCTAGTGATCTAAAAAGGTATTGCGTTAAAAACCAGAGCAGGAAACAAAAAAAACAAAAAATACTCCAAACCCTGAAATGTTCCTTCATCAACTTTACTTAGCTTCTACTCTGTCATGTAAGAAAACAAATCTTCTATTATGGCATTCATGTCACTTGAGGTAAGTAAGTTTAAACTATTAATAGGAACTAACTTTCTAAATTAAAAGTATTAGCTACTTTAACTAAGGTTTCATGATTAATTGTATGCTAACAAAGCTACAATTAATATCTAAGCCTTACTGATCTACATTTTACAACTACTAAACAAGCGGTAATAAGTAGCAAGATTCAATGAAGAATTTTAAATCTTTCCCAGCTCCTCTTTTAAAATATCTGGAAAAGGTTAACTGGCAAAAAGGCAAAAGGACAGGAAATGGGAAGGAAGAGTAAAAACAAAGTAATGTAACAATCTAAAAATTTAGCTAATTTACGAGTGTGGAGTTTATATACAAGATATTTTATGAATTAAAAAATAGAGGTAAAAATGATGTTGGGGAAATTGATTTCACTTTGTGAACCTGATATGGGAGTCTGAAATGGCAAAAATCACTTCAAAAATGGAAGGTGTTTATGGTTACTTATTCAATAACCAACAGTAAAGTAAAAACTGAAGACTTCAGGATTATCTTTTAATCTCATGCCCCAATTTTAAACTTGGTGAGTGATGTTGGGTCCTTCTGTGTTTTGGTACTGCCGACATTCAACTTTCCGGTGGAGGACCCTCATGACCAATAGGTCAGAAATGATCTATGGCAATAGCAGTACTGTTTGCCACATATTTGGAATTCCTTCTATCTGAACTCAGTAAACAGGCTGAGGGGGAGAAAAAAGATAATTCTTTCCACTTGTTTGTCCTGGACATGTAATCCTAGACTTTTCCTTAGAGGAACAAAGGAGAACTCCAGTCTACGACATCCTAGTTAGAAAAACAACTCCAGTGGCCTCGGTGCCATTCTTCCTACAGCGGATTTCTCAAGCACTCCTTCAAAAAAGAGACTAAACCTCAGTTTAAAAGAGCACCATTTCCATTTAAAGACCTGAATTTGTGAAGGTACCTATTTTAGAGTTTGCATTTTCTAGTTTTGTGACCTTGGACAAGTCACATAAGCTCTCATTTACACATTTCCCTAACTGCTTTCACGAGGTGTTATAAGGATTAAAGAGTATTTACGCAAAAGTGTTATTAATTATATAAAATACTATATGACATAAAATATTTTTGTTACTCCCTTCATTTGGCATCACCAAATAGATGCCATTTACTAAAGATGTGACTTCATTAGTGACTAATCCACACTGAGAAATCAGTGAAAGAATGGAAAAGCCAGGTAGAATCAATACTGGCATAACAACTACCAGTTACCCTTTCTCTTAAACAAAACTCTGCATGGCTGTAACAAGAGCTAGGTAGGTAGCCCCGGTATCATGGGAAGATTCAGAAATCTGTTTAACAAAAAATGACCCACCCATTCATTAAATGATAGTCCAAAATATGTAATCCAATTCCACAACTATCCACTGAATACTCACAATGTATACTACAAACTGTGATACAAACATAAATAAGACTTGGACCCTGCTGTTAAGGAATCCATTTTCATAAAGGAGACTTACGAATAACTAATCACATAAGACGTGGTAAGTGCAATCAACAACATTAGAACACGTAAGGTACAGAGGAGCAAATAATTAATTAGAGGGAGATGATAGCTTAGATTTTTTTTCTTTGAGTTGGATTGTGAAGGATGAATGAGATTACCAGCTACAAGGGGGAGGAAAGAACATTCCAGATAATGGTGCAACACATGTTGAAAGGCATAGAACTATAACGCAGCATGATCTGTTTGGTTTTTGAATTCAAAGATCTTAAAAGTGCTAGAAAGGAGGCCATGTGAAATAAGGGGGTGGAGAAAAAGGCAGAGCCTATTATAGAAGGCTCTGACTCTAAGCTTTAGGTGAAGAGTGTTAAACAGATGAATTACATAATCAGGTATGACGTTTAGAAAGTGAACATGAGTGGCAGTGTGAAGGATGGAATTGGGGGATAATACGTAGAAGCAGAGATTACCATGATTACTTATAATTCAAGTAAGAGATGAAATTATGATATGAACAAAGGCAAGACAACCAAAGCATTATCTTCCTTTTTCTATTTTTAATTAATACCAAATAGTAATACTCAGTTAAATTCATTTTGTCATACTAATTTTGGCTGTAAAGCACAATTGGTTTAATATAGAACGAAGCCTTTAGCATTTTGCAGGGGTAATCACAAGAAAGAATCCATGCATTAACGTGTACTGTCCTAATAAGAAGGCACCGTAAATCATGTTTACTTCTGGTTGATAGCAGAGATTTCACTTTAAAGCTTGAATAACTTAGGATGTTTCTCTAAAATACAGCAGATACTACTGATTGAGATAGCAGAGCTTCAAAGCTGACTATGTACTATCTTTCTCAAAAACACAGCAAGTATTCAAAGACCATCGTAATCAGTCAGACAGACTTAAATTTCATTAACGATCTCGATCTTTTAAAACTCATCACAGTGACCAAAAGGTACTATCATGGGAGTCTGACTCTCCTTACCTGATTCTACTGTCTCCTCCCCTTCTGGAAGAAGCCTAGCTTTCTTAACATTCTGTGGGGCATCATCACCATTGTCCTCATATATGTTAGACCATTTTATTGCCATATCCAGCTCTGGAGGGGGAGGTTTCTTCTCAGTAGTGTAGGTCTCCGGAGGTGGTACATAGTTTGACTTCCATATTTTGAATTCCTTTGGAGGCTGTCAAGCAAACACATTAAGAAGCACTGTGACGAACCGAGGTTCCTATAATCGGTATGGACACATGCACCTCCCTGCCGTTCGCTTATTGTTCAGGCTGACTTTTTAAAAAAAGGTTTAAAGACACATTTTTTTCCATCAAAATCACAATACTGTTAAGTGAAAAGCCAACGGTTCCCTATACGAATAAAGCTAATAACTTTTAGTTACCAAAGAAGAATCCAGTCTCAGAGATACTACGCCAAGGCTGACCCCTTCAGGAGGCTGCAGCAGACACTGTCTTGGAGGCAGCACCGCAGGCACTTCGGCGTCAAAGGGAAGGGGTCTCGGGGAGAAGCTGCAGCGGGGGGGGCGGGGGAGTCACCACCGTTAGTCCTTGCCGCGCAAGGTCGGGGCACCGAGCGCGGAGGTTTGGGTCTCCTCACAAGTGGGCGGGGGCTGCGGGTCCGATCTGACACCCACCAGACTGGGAGAGGGGGCCCGGGCTCCCCAGGGCTGGAGGTGGGAGGGGGTGGTACAACATCCCGCAGGGGGTGACTGCGTGTGGGGGAACGGACAGCCGGCCCCCAGGAGGCGGCTCAGAAGGAAGGGGGCGGAGGCCGGGACCACGATCCGCAAACGGGGTCGAGGACCTCACCTCCTCAGGCGCCTTGACGACGTGCCTCTCCCAGTCTATCTGTTTGTTGAGCGGATTGTACAGAAAGGCCGGGCGAGTCACGCTCCGGAACAGCTCGTCGGGTCCCGGGAGCCGCTTCCCCGTCTCGTTCCCACAGCTGCTCGCCAACTTCGCCGGATCTGGAGCCCTGCGACTCATCTCTTCCGGCTCACTGTTATCCTCCTCTTCCGAGGAGCCTGAGCTGCTGCTCCCGTACGCCGCGAAATAGCTCAGAGGGTCTTTCTCCTCGGCTGCCATGGCGGTCATGCGCGACACCCGAGTGCTCCGCCGGAAGCCGGAAGCTGTTCCAGGTGCCGCCCCGCGGTTGGCCCCGCCCCAAGCCTCGCCTGTAATCTCGGGAGCTGCGCCCCCTGGAGGCTACGTAGAGATACTTCTCCGCGCCTGAAGCACTGAGGCTGTAGGCAAGACCGCGCATATTCCCCAGCAGGGGCTCTTCTGCTCCTTCCTGAGGCTCTCTGAGAAGAGACAAGTCCTGAGTCAGTGGTCCCAACCAAACCTCCAGCATTCAGTAAGAATTTTTTTTAAGGCACAGAAAAGCTAAGAATTTTGTCTTTTCACTGCCACCTTACTTCAGTTCTTGCCTAGAGAAACCAGAATTTCGTTCTAATCCTGCGGCATCTCCTCTTAAAATAATAAATTACTCTGTGTTTCCTTCAGTCTCCATGGAAGATCTCTATGGGTGGTGGCCTCATCAAGTCACAAACTAAATCCTCTCCTGGTTGACCTCATTCCAGTGCACTCTAAACAACTTTTCTTTGATGAAATCTCTCCTGGAATGCATCCCATCACTGTGGGTCCTCAGAATATTCTGGTTTCTCACTGTCAGCCTCCTTCCATGCCTGCTTTTCTCTATATAACCCTTAAACATTGGTGTTTCCCAACATATTAGACTGTCTTTTAGCAATACTAACATTTTGTAGAGGATGTTACAGAGTTGCACGTCAGCTCATCCTTTTTTCAGCATTAACTACATTAGGCTTGTGATTCCCAAGTCCGGGCCTCTGACCCCAATCTTTCCCCTCCCAAGCTCTGGACTGAAACTCCACCTGGCTCTCAAACTTTCCATATGGATATCCTGCTGAGGTCTCTAACACCCCTTTATAGCATGAATAACTTGTCTTTCCATATAACTTGCATTTGCATTTGTTTTCCCTCTTAGTAAAGGAGATAACCATGTGCCTAGTCACCAGGGAAACGAAAAATCCTTGACTCCTCCTGGTGAACTAAAAGGGAATGATAACCAAAGCAAAGTGATAAAGTTGGTATTAGTGTAAGCATTCACAGATCCCACTTAAGGAGTCCTGCTCATTCACACAATACGCTCATCTCCAGGAGGGCAGAAAATATGTCTATTCACTTTCTAGTCCTATAGCATAGTGGTCCCCAACCCTTTTGGCACCAGGGACAGGATTCATGGAAGACAATTTTTCCAGGAATGGGGGGAGCGGGTAAAGAGGGTGGCAAGGGGATGGTTTCAGAATGATTCAAGTGCATTACATTTATTGTACACTTTATTATATCACACTGTAATATATAATGAAATACATAATTATACAACTTGCCACTATAAAGCCTGCCACCAGAGGCAGCTTGTCACTTGCCACTCACTAACAAGGATTTAATATGAGTCTGCAAGCAATTGATTTATTATGATCTCTGTGCAATCAAACCTCTCTGCTCCCCAATGCTAACATCACCACTTCAGCTCCACCTTATCAGGCATTAGATTCTCATAAGAAGCACACAACCTAGATCCCTTGCACATGCAGTTCACAGCAGGGTTTGTGCTCCTATGAGAGTCTAATGCCAAAGCTGATCTGACAAGCGATGGGGAGCAGCTGTAAATACAGATGAAGCTTTGCTTGCTTGCTCACTGCTCACCTCCTCCTGTGCAGCCAGATTCCTAACGGGCCACAGACCGGTACCAGTCCATGGTCCGGGGTTTGGGGACTCCTGCTACAGCGCATTTCCTGTGAGCTCCTTGAGAAGAGGAGTTGGATTGTACTTTGTTCATTCCTATGTACCCATTCAGTGCCTGTCACTGTAGATCAGTGGTTCTCAACCTTCCTAATGCCACGACCCTTTAATACAGTTCCTCATGTTGTGGTGACCCTCAACCATAAAATTATTGGTAGCTGCTTTCTACACATGTGTGACTGGTCCACATAAGTACATTATGGCGCCAACCCTGTCACACCTGTAATTTGTACGGAGTGTATGTAATGGGGTTGGCGCAATGATCTCATCATGCCGGGTACTCGTGGGCGTATCTGCATGTGGCTGGACCTGCCTGGAGCCAGATAGAGGAGCGGTGTCTCAGTTCCTAAGACCATCGGAAATATGTGTTTTCCGATGGTTTTAGGCGACCCCTGTGAAAGGGTCGTTCAACCCCCAAAGGGGTCACGACCCACAGGTTGAGAACCGTTGCTATAGATGATCAATAAATACTGTAATTTATGGGTATAGATAAGTGTTTGTCAAATTTTTCCATCCAATTACCTACGTTGATAGAGAAAAATGATGGTTCCCAAACTACGAAGTTTAGGAGTCCATCATCACTTCTGACGCCAGTTGCAACCTCGGGTTTGATCATTTGGTGTAGGACTCACAAAACTCACTGAAAGCTGTTTTCCTCATGGCTGTGGTTTATTATAGCAAAAGGATACAGATTACAATCAGTCAAGGGAAGAGGTGCATGGGGCAGAGTCCCAGAGACTTCCACATGCAGAGCTTCCAGTTGGCTTCCCCTAGTGGAGTTGTAGACAGTACTAACTTTTTGCAGCCAAGATACGTAAAAATATGCAATGAATATTGCCAACAGGGAGGTTCACCTGAGACTTGGTGTCCAGAGTTCTTACTGGGGCTTGATTATGTCCACATAGTTGATTCTCATATGGCTGACCTCAGTCTCCAGACCTTTCAGAGGTCAAGCTGATATAGTGTGGCAAAAAGTCCCCAGAGCATAACTTTTTTTTTTTTTGAATACAGTATATTTTGAAAATGTATATAAATATATTAGTCCCTAATTTAGCTTTTATTGTAATATGCAAAATATTTTAAATTATTTATCATTAAGTAAAACTAATAGTCTAAGAAGGTAACCATATTTTTCCTGTGTTTTTTAAAATTGGCCCACTGTTGAGTGCCTTTGGGGTTGGGGTACTCAATTTGAGTAACATGAATCCTTGTTATCAAAGTCACCAGCCTCCATATAACCAAGTCCAAGGATCATTTCTTGACCTTTTAATAAGATAAGCCTTCTTCTTAACACACTTTTTTCCACTTGCTTTTCACTAGATCATATACTCTAGTTCAGTGGTTTTCAACCACCAGTCTGCCAGAAATTTTCTGCTGGTCTGTGATTTCTGGAGGACCAGACCTGATACGTGGACTGGCAGTTGAAAACCACTGTTCTATGGTTTTTATTTCTGCATTAGCAGTCCCCAAAATAACTGTCCTATTTTCACTGTTCCCAAGTGTAAAAATGTTAAAAGCCACAATCATATTTTCACAGGAAGCTTTTACTGACCCCCACAGCAACTGGTAATGGAAAGAATATTTTGAAGTCAAATAACTGTTTCTTATAAATCATATGACCTTGGGCAAGCTATTTAACTTCTTCCAGCCTTACTTTCATCTGTCATATGACATTAAGAGAAATAAATAACACCCTGAAAGAATTTTGTTCACACAGGGCAGTGATTTTCAACCGCTGGTCCACGGATCAGGTATGTGGTCCACAGGAAATCATGGACCATGAGGAAATTTCTGGTGGACCAGGTCTGGAGGTTGAAAACCACTGCTTTAGTTGTCCTATTTCACAGGGCCCTTTCAATTTCCTCTGTTGCCTTCTTCTCTGTCTTATCTTTAAATGTGAGAGCACCTCAGGCTCAGCCCTGGGCCTTTCTTTCCTATCCACCCTCATTTCAAGGTGATTTTATGAGTTCCATAGTCTTAAATACAAATTTTTGCTATTAACTCTCACATTTATATAACCAGTCCAGAAGTCTGCCCTGACCACCAAACTCCTGTATCCAATTTCCAACTTCAGTGTCTAACAAGTCCCTCAAACTTAACATATTTGTGGTAGATTATCTACCCTGTGCATATATGGCACTCTTTCCATCAAGAGGTAGAGAATATTTCCTCTCTTTGAATCTGAGCTGGCTTTGTGACTTGTGTTGATGAACAGAATGCTTCCACTTTTGCTCTTTTGGGAGCCCTAAGCCACCTTGAAGAGGTCCAACTGCCCTGCTGGAGATACCATGAAGAGATAAAGAATCCAGGCTAGCTCCCAGCTCATTCATTCACACCAGGGAAGGAACCAGACACGTGAATGAAGCTATCTGGAATCATCCAGTACCAGCTGAAGTTTTAGAAGTTTCCAGAATGATCCTAGGATGGACCATTAGAATAACTATGAGGCTGAATCCAGCCCAATTTGCAAAATCATGAATAAGTGGTTTATTTTAAGCCACTAAATTTTGGCGTGGTGTGTTATATAGCAATAATTAAAATTTATGTCCAAAACAGAACTCTTACCAAGACAGAACTCTTCATTTCTTACCATCAGTGCTCCACAACTCCCCCATTCTTTCCCATCTCTGTAAATTGCACTATTATTAATATTAATCAGGGATTTAGGACAAAAGTCAGAAAGTCTTATCATTTTAAATTTAAAATATATTTGAAATCTACATACTTTTTACCGGTTCTACCACTACTACCCTCAGCTTTGCCTGAATAATTGCAATGGTCTTTTTTTTTTTTTAATTGCTTTTCATTAACATTTAATAATCTTTAAATTGGTTCAGATTCATGCATCGCATTTGGTTGTCATGTCTCATTCTCCTTCAACCTATAATGATTTCTCAGTCTTTAGCTTTTATAACCTTGATATTTGGAAGATTGTAGGCCAGTTATTTTGTAGAAGATGCCTCAATTTGAGTTTGTCCCATGTTTCCTAATGATTAGATTCAGGTTATGAGTATTTGGCAGGAATATTCTGGAAGTGCTGTTATGTTCTTACTGCATTCCATCAGGAGGCATGTGATTTTCAGTTTGTTCTGGTACTGATAATTTTAACTTTGACTTATTGTTTAAGGTGGTATCTATCAGACTTCTCTACTATAAAGTTTCTTTTCCTCCTTTGCTACTTACAAATATTTTATAGAGAGGTACTTTGAGACTATGTCAATATCCCATTCTTCATCAAATTGTTATGTGTTTATATTCGCATTGACTTATGGTTTCCTATTTTATCTAATGAGTTGTAATACTAGTTATTACCCTTAACTATTTTGATGTTGCAATTGCCCCAGATTTGGCCTCTGGGGGCCCCTTAAAGCTGGCTTCTGTGCCCTTTGGACATGCCCCACTATTCTTTGAACGTTTGCCTGCTTTCTGGCACAAGATATTCCAGGCTTATCTTATACTTTGCCCAGGCATTAGACATTTTGCCAAGGAACTCTGATTTCTGTTAATGAAGAATTATATTTAAAAGCCAAGATCTAGGTGCTTGATGTGCTTATTGCTAATGAGGTGTTAATGTTCTAGGCTCTCTCAGCAGACAAAATTAGATAATGTATTTATTTCTGTATCTACTGAAAATCTTGAATTCATACTGATATCTCTAATTTTAATCCAATACTACAGGATTCCTTTTAGTTTTCTCTTTCATATTTGTAACTCTATTATCCAACATCGGGAAATCTGGCTAAATATGTTTTTATTTGATCATCTCCAAGTATGCTGCCAACTTTCCATCACTGCTGCTGGCCACTCTGTCATGTGGATGTCCTGCTTACTCTACTTTAGATTTGACATACTGCATTAGACTGCCCTTCTACAGATGCCTTCCTCACCCTGTTCCTACTTTCTAGGCTCTGATATCGAACACTCCTATTTTCTTCACAAGCCTCTTCAGGTTCTGATAGGTTTTGAGTGGACACCTTACTCTGGGCCCTGACACTCTGCTGAACCATGTCTACAGCTTTCTTACTGCATTCGGGCTTTGAGAGCCCACACCAGGCCACCCATCTGTACTGATTTTCTCATTCCACTTGAATTCCAACACTCTATATCCCCACCCTCAGCCCCTGCCATCCATATATATCTTGTACAGCCTTCTACATTCCAATCTGGACCCCTATTACTTCCCCCTGCTGGTAGACACTTCCTGTGCTTGGCCCCACAAAATGGCTTGTGGATTGAACTGCCAAAGAAGTACAGAGAAGAGAATGAAAGGGAAGGTTAGAGAAGGGAAAGAGGAACCCAAAGAGGGAGCTGAAATGTAATAACCAATTTAACTCTCTCCTTGCAATCCCACTCCAATCCATTCTCCATACAGCAAACTGAACTTCTAAAACACAAATCAGACCATAGCACCCCCTTGTTTAAAACCCTGCAACTGTTTCCCACTTTAGCGATTCAAACTTCTTACAATGGTCTGTAAGAGCTTCCACATCTGAGTCCTGCTATCTGTGAAAACTCATCTCAATCCAGGCTTGAGTTTCCCAGTCACCCCTCACACTTAGGTTACAGCCACACAGGCTTAGGTGGTTCTCAGTAATTCATTTCTGCCTCAGGGTTTTTGCACTCAATGTTACTTCTGCCTGAACTTGACATTACTTTCTGCCTTAACTTTCCCCTAGAACTTCATGCAACTGGCTCCTTCCTTCTTACAATTTTAGGTCTCAGATCAAATGTTACATTCTCTGAGAGGACGACCTTCTTAATGCTATCAATACTCCTTCTCTTTTTATCTCTTACATGACCTATTTTATATCCGTGGCAACTAGCAATTGTCTGGCTTTCTTTGTTTATTTTCTATCTCCCCAAAGTAGACTGTTCTATGTACACACACACACACACACACACACACACACACATATTGCTAAGTGAAAAAAACCTAAATAGAGAGAGCCTGTTTTATCATTGTATCTCCAGCACCTAGAATAGGTACTCAATGAACAGTTATTGAACTAATGAGTCAAATACCTAATTTCCACTCTTACCTTTCTGACATTTAAGAAATAGAAGAGCATGGAGTTGTGGAAAGTATATTGATCTTGGAATCAAACAGCCCTGAATTTTAATCCTAAAAAGCTGTGTAATTCTGAGTCATTTACTTTATCCTGAGTTTGTTTCTCATCTATAAAAACAAACAAAGTGACAATAAAACCTACTATGCAGGGTTATTAGAATTAAAAACAAGGTCACACATGTGGAAACACAAAACAGTTACTTGGCACCCAGTATAGCTGTGGTTGCCAAATATTGTTGCACACTGGAATCACCTAGAAGTCATTACAGGCTTCTGATGTCTGGTTTCCACACCCAAATGTTCTAATTGGTATGGGGTACAGTCTGGGCATTGGCATTTTTAAGTTTCCCAGGTGATTTTAAAATGGGCAATAAAGTTCAGGAACCACTGCAATAAAGGACAACTGTCTGATAATTAAACAATATGGCAAATTCAGAGTAGGGATTTTAGGAGCAGCACTCAAGTTATCTGGGTATTGTTTGGGCTTAAATTCAGCTCTCCTCTCAGAAGGCCCTCCTAAGATTACCTTTACCAACTATGGATTGATTTGGTTCTTGGCTTGCTTTTTTTCAGAGTCAATAGTGTACATATTTATCCAGTGATAGATGATAAGACCAGAGGCTAAAACTTGCTGCTTCCTTTTACATTGCTTAGGTAAAAAGATGGCAGCTTTAAGACTTGACTTCTACCTCACAAAAACTACTTTGTAACAGATCATAGAGCTAACTATGAAACTGAAATAACTAAGTTTCCTAAAGAAAACACAATCACATTAGGATAGACAAAGATTTCTTGAACAGGAGACTAAAATCACTAATCATAAAAAAACTAACCATAGAACTTAATTAAAATAAAACTGTTTATTAAATTAACCAAAAAACTCCTAAACGAAACTAAAAAATTCAAAACAAAAAGTGATAAAGCAAACTGTCCTTATCCTGGCTTCCCTCTAATTTGTCAGTGTTTGATCTTGCACTGAGAGTGACATGCTGACCAAAGATGGCATTACCTCTTGAAAAAGAGAACCCACTGTGAAAAGACATGGAGGAAAGTTAAGTGCATATTGCTAAGTGAAAGAAGCCAATCTGAAAAGACTATTACTGTATGATTCCAACTGTATGACATTCTGGAAAAGCTAAGACTATAGAGACAAAAAGATCAGAGGTTGGCAGGGTAGGAAGTGGGAAGAAAGAGGAAGGGATGAATAGTGGAACACAGGATTTTTAGGTCAGTGAAACTATTCTGTGTGGTATTTTATAATGGTGAATACATATTATGCATGCCAGAACTTATAGTACAACAGAGTGAACTCTAACATAAACTATTAACTTTAGTTAATAATAATGTATCAAGACCAGTTAATCAAGTCTAACAACATACCCTACTAATGTGAGATGTTAATATGGGAAATAGGAGAGAGGATATATGGGAAAACTTTGTACTTTGTGTTCAAGTTTTCTGTAAACCTAAAACTGCTCTAAAAAAATAATCTATTAATTTTTCAAAAAAGCAATAAAAAATGAGCTCAAAGTTGTTTTATACTGTGATATCATGACATCTGTGAAAAGTAACTTCTTTATTGATGTATTAATCAATCTAGTAACCACTGCACTGTATTGTATCAATCATTCAAAGTTAAACATTTTTGGTAATGGCTGGTTTTCAGTGTTTAAAAGAAAAAATTTGACTATAGAATTCAGAAAACCCAAAAGCCTAAGTTTGTTAAAAACTTAACTTTATTGTCTATATCAGCAGTGTTCAACCTTTTGGCTTCCATGGGCTACACTGGAAGAATTGTCTTGGGTGACACATCAAATATGCTAACACTAACGAGAGCTGATAGAACTAAAAACAAACAAACAAAAAAAAAAAAACAAAGGTTGCAAATATATCTGTTTTAAGAATTTATGTTGGGCTGCATTCAAAGCCATCCAGGGCCACAGGCTGGACATACCTGGTCTATATACTTATTCAACATCAACAGACTGAAAGAAAACTCAGTGTTGTAAACTACAAATATAGATGCTATAGCATATTTAAGTTATTGTCTTTGATTTTGGGTAAGTCTTATTTAAATAAAAAAAACCTGCATATCAAATTTTAATTAATGAAATGAAAAGCCTGCTTCTGTTTTTAAAAGCAGTTTCTTTAAATGTATGCCACTATTTTCTTATGCTACACTGGAGGCGAAATATATTTCTCCATAATCCTTAGAAAATGTTTATACTACAAAAATTCACCCAGTCTTTAAAAATTTTTTAAAACTAATATGCCAATCTTCTTCATGATTGATAAAAGCACTAGTTTATCCAGAAACACAACTTGGTCTTAATACCTTGAAATAATGTTTTCTATAAAAATTGATACATATGTGTTTGTACCAAATGAAGTTTGAAACTTCCAAACTATAGCAGTACAATTTAAAACTTTTTATTAATAGCATATTTTCACCTCTGCTTTTTGCAAGTAATTGTAATATATTAGATGGATATCTGGAAATAGGTAGAAATATAATTAAATGAACATAATGAGAGCATAATTTATAAATGTGTAAAATTAGTCAAATTTTGTTATATAACAGAAAGACAAATCTAGCTAATGCCCTACTTGGTCCAAATACACACACACACACACACACACACACACACGCACGCACACCCACCCACCCACACCCACACCCCATTTTCTTCTAATTATTTCAACTTGCACAGTGGTCCTCATTAAAGAGAATAAAAAGTACAGAAAAAATACTTTTAAAAATCTTAAATTACATGTAATTAACAGGTTTTTGCCAAGATTTTTCTTTAGGAATGAAAATGATAAAGCAAAGAATGTGAAAATCTTAAGAAAAAACCCAGCATTAATTAGTAAGGTTAAAAAGAAATGTAGTTTGGCAAGCTGAGATCTTAGGTGGCTCACACACCATTTTATGTTCTTCTGTATCAGAAGGGGACTCTGTCAGTGTCTGTAAGCCAAACAGAGTGGGAAAGAGATTCTATTCGGTATATTGGTAGTTTTCCTGTCAGTGATGGGCTTTCTTATGGAACAGAAACAGTTTAATCCTGAAATCTTACTGCTGAATGGCTGGAAAGAATTGTTAGACTGAAAATTTCTAGCATAAATGCACTTAGAAAAAACACTGTTCCCAGCCTAAGACTCTATTCTCAAATAGAGAAACGTTCCCTATTACAATTAGTCTTAAAATGTAAAAAATGTGAAAATACTAAATACTTCACATGTGAAAAAATATGATTTACTTTAGCTATTAAAAGTATGTTCCTTTTATTCCAAAACAGTCTATTTACAAAGTGTGCTAACATTGCATTTTAAGACATGTATCAGATGTTAGTAAGTCATCACAGCAATTTTATAAAAAAATTCATATTCTTTCAAATATTTTTTGTCATTATAAAAAAATTTAAAGGCTGAAAACTGTCACTGCCGTGCAAGAGCACGTGATCTTAAGGGAAGAAATATCTCACTAGAGTTTCCACAAGTTCCTTCCTCTAACTGCAGCTCTGGGGGCAAAGGAGGAGCCCCAGGGTCCCCAGGTCTGGGAAGCGTAGTTGAAGAGAAGTTAGGATTTTCAGTTCTGCCTACTTCTAAAACGGGCAAATTCAGAGAAGACTCAGTAGAGAAAAAGCGGGCTGTACTGGATTCTCCTTCTGGATGGTACATGACAGTGGATGCTCTCAGTTTTTCATAGAAATTACTCTCATCTGAATTTGATCTAGAGAGGCTGTTTGTGGCTCCATCTGGAAAAGGCTCACAGCTGCTACATTTCAGTCCTACAATAACAAAATTATTGTGGTGTCAATGAAAGAGAAACAAAAAAATTGAGTCCATGCCCATCCTGTAACTTTTTAAAGATAACAAGCTAGTTACCACACAAACAAAATTTAAACAGCAATTTATAAATTGTCATAATCCATTTCACATTTCATTTTCTGTTCCCAACAGCTCCAAAGTGTACTACTATGAACAGTGTCCAGAGAAGGCAACAGTCTCAAGGAAGCTAAATGACATGCTATAATTTACATTTAATTTGTATACTTATATACTTAACCACTGAAGGACCTGGAAAAAATAAAGTAGCCCCTAAAATTTTTCGTAAAATAAGATACAGCTTTCACAACTAATATTCTTCAGCATTCTGTCACACAAAAAATATTACCCAATTAAAAAAAAAATTTAAACGGGCACATGCTATAAAATTTTATGAGTTAATTAATGCCAATGACTGATTCTTGAATCACAGGGTATTAGAAGTGGAAGGGATTTTAGAGGTCATCTGGGATAGTCTCTCACTGTTAGAGGTGAAAAAACAGAAACCCAGAAGAGTTAAGCCATGCCCAGTAGTCCAGGACTACTTCACAGGAAAGTGAGAACTAGATCCTAGGTCTCCCCTTCACATTAAATAATGTCCTGGTTCTCAACCTGAAAATTTATTTAAATGACAGTGGTTGTTCCCTTCAAAGAACTTTACCATATCCAAAGGACACAGCTGACAGTTAGCTTCAGAGTGGCATGAATAAACACAAACACAATTTATCCTTCTGTTAAGCTTAGCAAATAGTTAACCCCTAACTATCCATAGGCACAGAACCTCTAGAGTTGACCAATTTTATATAAAACCTGCAAAGTCTATAAAGTAAATTTATGTCATTTTTTCCCACTAGTTTTTCAGCTTTATAATACATTCAGTATTTCTGTTTTCTTAATTGTGGCTCAGAAGAGGAACTTCCAATGTGTTTGAGCATGGACTTATAAATTATGAGTTCCTTAAGGGCAGAGCCCTAAATTACTCATTTCTGTATCCCCAGTGCTTTGAACAGCTGGAGCAGAGCTATATATCCCATTCACATTTAACTTAAGCACTCTGGAGAGAGACAGAGATGGGAGTTCAGGTGCAGGCAATTCGACAGTGCACGCTGTGGAGTGAGGGTGAAATAGGAGAGGTGAATTTGCGATTTCCTCCATCAATCTCAGTTTCCATGCCTCTCTCATTTTGCCAGACTGATTCTAGTATTTAAAGTTACATGTAATTTATACAATGTAATTCTTATAAACATAAGCCAACTACTTTATCTTTTGATCAGCTGGTGGGAGAGTTGGACTTACTAAAATATTTTGCCTAAATACTATTTTTTATGTGTGATGTGCATTTTCAGGGATTACTATTGCACATATTAATCTTACATTCTGCTGACTTTAGCAACAAGCCCTGGGTATACTAGGATTTTTATTCGTTAAATTTTCTATAAATGATACTGTTAATGAATATAAACACAAACCACTGAGTGATATTCCACTTTTCCAATGTAATGGTATCATATAAAGTTAAAAATGCAAACAATAAAATTTTCAAGTTTAAACTTTTTGAATAAAAGCAAAATGATCATTTCTGGGTTTTTGTTTTATTTTGCATTTTACTATTAAATGCATTTTTACTTTTAAATGAACTCTTGGATAAATGAGATATTTACCTTTCAGATGTTCTAGTTTTATATTTCGAAGTTTCAGCACTTCATCTGTAATTTTCTGTATTAGAAAGTTCTGTGTTTTTTCTCGCCGAATAGATTCAACCAGGGTATCTAGTCCTTTGGGGTTTTCTTGTAAGTAGTCTAACAATTTTCCAGCCCTTTTTCTACTTGATGTTCGGCAAGAAATTTCTTCAGTGTCTTCTCTACTGAGTATTTTTTTTGCTCGTAGATGATCAAAATGTCTCTCAGCTATGATTTTTTCACACAGGTATACACGCAAATTTTCTAAAGCCTAAAAGACATAAAATATGCTTCAATGTTATTTTTTTTAACACCTAAGGAAATCACATAGGTGACGGATTACTAGTTAGGAATCTTAACTGGTGGGAGAAACATCCTGAGGTCAGGAGGTCCAAGGCTACTAAAATGCATGCTATTAAGACGAAGGTCCAAGTAGATAAAGTAGATTTTAAACTAGACATTCCTTATAGCTTCTGCCCTGCTCTGATCTCATTTTCATACCTAGAAACCAAGTCCAGGCTTTTTAAAGAGGGGCCTGGGTCTGTGGAAATAGGGAGGTCTGCTAGGATTCCTTTGCGGGTAAAGTTGAAAGTGGAGGCTTCTATGTATTTTAGTTACCATTTATCCAGGATTACAGGATTAGTCAGGACCAGAGAGGATAACTTAGTGAGAGGTATCGTGGTTAAGAACTTTCTCATGTTTGTTAATTTCCATCTTTCTAGAGTAAAACCATTTTTCAAAAAAACCTTAACCTAAAAGGGCCCATAATGTGTCTATCTTTGAGTCAGCTGGAAAGACTATACTTTTAATTCGGTAAGCCAGTTGGTAGGAGGTAGAAAGGTACGTGTGTGTAGGGGGGAAGAAACCTAGAATAGTGAGTGTTGGAAGAAATTAAAGAACTAAAGAAAAGGAAATCATAGAAAACAGGCCTAGATCTGAGAAGTACTTAAGGGGGTTTAATGAGCAGAAAATTGATGTGGGTCCCAATAAATGGCATTAATAGTTTGATGCCGGTGACTATTCGAACTCCTCCATTTACTAGATATGTGATCTTAGGTAAGTAACTTAAGTCCTCTGTGCCTGTTTCCTCATCTGAGTGTTATGAAGAATAAAGGTAAACTACTTAGAAAAGTGCCTCATACACAGTAAGTGCCTAATAAATGTTAGTAATTGTGATAATGACTAATTTGACTCACACTGATTATGATGAGTAGAAGGTAATGGAATATCTTAGAAGTACCCTAGTACTATATGGTGAGAGAAAAGTAGGCTAGTAAAAGGGTTCCTGTAGTTCTTAGTCCATTGAACTCCTACATTCATTTATTCACACAAGCATTTGATATATCTAAATGTCTAACATACCAAGTGTGAAGCATGCAAAGGGCTCATGGTCTAATAGGAGAGTACATACCATATGCAAACCAATAGTAAGACAACGTGATACGACACAGAAAAAAAATAAAGACTATTGGTCAAGTACTGGGGAGGCACAGAGTAAGCAATTAACTCTACCTTCAGGACCCTGGAAATTTACAGAGGCTATACTTTTGCTACAGGCATGAAGGAGTGCAGTGGGCAAAGACTGAAAAGTCTCGGGTATTTGGAACACAGGCTGCATGTGAAAGGGTGGTGAGGAATGCAGTTAGGAAGGAAAACTGGGGTTGGGTCATAGAATAATTTTTATAGCATGTTGAGAAACACACATTTTCCTATAGCCAAAAGAGTTATTCAAGGTTTACAAAGAAGAAGCAATTAGAAAACTTTTGCAGAGGACTGGGGTAGGAAGCAAAACCTGGGGTCAGAGGAGACCAATGAGAAGACTGCTGTAGTGTCTTACAGAAGTTGGGTGCATGGGGTATGCTGTGGGGATGGAGAGAGAAGACTAGATTTACAAGATGAACTCTTAGACAAAACCTCATCTGTTGTCATTTCTACCACCTACGAGCCGATGATTCCCAAATGTGTGTATGTGATCAAGACTTTCTCCACCTAGACATCCCAAAGGTACTTCAAATTCAACATGCCTAAAACCAACTTTATCTTTCCCTATTATTTTCCTCTGATAGTCTCAACTCATTTAAGAATATCACCATCCATCCAATCATGCCATTAGGTTGGTGCAAAAGTAACTGCGTTTTTGATCTGTGAATTTTAAATCATTATTACTAGGCTCAAACACATCTTTATTAATCAAAATAGGAACCATTACCATCAATACATTTTTGCCAATGAGAAATAAGTTTGTTTATTCTGGTAGTGTAAAAACCCGTACTTCGGGATTTGACGAACTCTTGAAAAGCATTTTCTGCACATTGCTGGTTGAGGAAGCATTTCCCCAGCAAAAAGTTGTCGAGATGCTTGAAGAAGTGGTAGTTGGTTGGTGAGAGGTCAGGCCAATGTGACGGATGAGGCAAAACTTCATAGCCCAATTAGTTCAACTTTCGAAGCGTTGGTTATGCGACATGCGGTTGGGCGCTGTTGTGAAGAATTGAGCCCTTTCTGTTGACCCAATGCGGGCTGCTGGAGTTGCAGTTTTCGGTGCATCTCATCGATATACTGAGCATACTTCTCAGATGTAATGGTTTCATCAGGATTCAGAAAGCTGTAGTGATCAGACCGGCAGCAGAACAACAGTGACCATGACCTTTTTTTTGGTGCAAGATGGGCTTTGGGAAGTGCTTTGGAGCTGCTTCTCAGTCCAACCACTGCACTGGTCATTGCTGGTTGTCATATAAAATCCACTTTTCATCACATGTTACAATCCAATCAAGAAATGGTTCATTGTTGTTGCATAGAATAAGAGAAGATGACACTTCAAAATGACAATTTTGTTGATTTCTGGTTAGCTCATGAGCCTTTTCCCCCTTTCCAATTTGCTTCAAATGCCAAATGACCATAGAATGGTCATCACTGAGTCCTTCGGCAACTTCTCGTGTAGTTTTAAGAGAACCAGCTTCAATGCGTGCTCTCAATAGGTCTTTGTCAACTTCCAATGGGCAGCCATTACACTCCTCATCTTCAAGGCTCTTGTCTCCTTTGCAAAACTTCGTGAACCACCACTGCACTGTATGTTAGCAGTTCCTGGGCCAAAGCGTTACCGATGTTGGGAGCTGTCTCTGCTGCTTTATGACCCATTTTGAACTTGAATAAGAAAATTGCTCGAATTTGCTTTTTGTCTAACATCATTTCCATAGTCTAAAATAAATATAAAATGAACAGCAAGTAATGAGTCATTAGCAAAAAACATAAAGTGGGAAATGCAGATTAAAATGATGTGTAACATAACTACATTTATTTAAGAATATCAAATGGCATTAACAAATGGCAAATTTCAGCAATGCAAAAACAATTATATTTGCACCAACCTAATATAAACCTACCACTGATGCTTGACTTTTCCTCTTTCACTCACCTGCCATATCTGATCACCCATCCACCAAGACCTGAGACTCTCCCCTTTATATTCATGGACTATTAACAATGGACACCCAGCCATATGAGGACTGACTAGAAAGTATCCAGCCATGTAATATGAAAAATACAGGCATTTAGGGCTGGATTTTTTCCAGAGAGTTCTCAGACTCCCTACTTCTCTCTTTCCCCTCAAATTTCCCCTTCATACGATTATCAGACTTTCCAATTTTTCTAGAGAAAATTAGAGTTATATGAACTTTTGTCAGTTAATTTTTTAAAATTTAAAGTACTGTGTTCTACCCCTGACATAAAAAGATGAATTTCCTCCACAATGGCAGAATAGTAGAAGAGTTAAGAGCACGGCTCTGGACTCAGATCAACCTCATTTCAAATCTTGAATCTGCCACATACTTCTGTGAGAGCTGGGGCAAGTTACTTAACCTCTTTAAGCTTCTGGTTACTTATTGATAAAATAATGATACTTACTTTGGAGGACCTCTCTGATACACAGTAAATAGTAACAGTTATTGTAATTGCAGACAGGGCATTTCATAATTTGGATCCTACCTACATCTCCAGCTTAATCTATCATCACCTCTATCTGTGCTAGTAATTTATGTTGTACCTGAAACTGTTCGTCACTCTATGTTTCTTTACGACGTTGTCTTTGTCTTGTTTTTCTCGTCTCATACTCCAAGTCACTTTTTTTTTTTTTCTTTAAGTTTAGGACAGTGGTCATCTCCTTCAGGATGCTTTACCCCAGTTTCCCAAAATAATTTAGGCACCCCTCTCCTCTGCTATTGCAGTACCCTGTATATAAATTTCACTTTTCCATAAACCAAAACTCCACTTTTCAACTCTCAATTCATTCCTAGACATTTCCATTCTGTCTCAATACTCTATGTAAAGCCACCAATGACCTCCTTAATGCCAAATCTTCACGTTACTTCTCAGCAGCATGGACACAGCTGACAATGCCTTCCTTACTCTTTTGTATTACATGCATACCTCACTCTCCTGGCTTTCTTCCCATCTCTATGACTATAACTTCTAACTTTTGAACACTCTAGTATGATATCCCTTGTCCCATCTAGCCCTCATCTCCCTAAGTGAACTCATTCAATCCCACATTTCTATTTTCAGCTTAGATCTCTCTTCTGATCTTCAGAGTTGTGGGTCTAGTTGCTGATTTGATATTTTCACTTACTAATCTGATTCCACTCTCTTCCTCAACTCCTTCATACAATCCATCACCAAGGCCTACAATTTCTATTTCAAAAATTCATCTGGAATTCTCCAGTTGCATCCATTTCCACTGCCTTCACCTGATCCAAATCACCATCATCTCTCAACTACATAAATTCTAAGAGTCTCCTCACTGGTTTACCTCTTCTCATTTTTGCTCTCCTCAATCCATACAATAGGACAGAGCAATCTTTAAAAAATATGATGTACTTCTTTAATACATCCTTCCCACATTTGGGAAAAAAAACCCCAAACAAACACTTTATTACCATCTATAAGAACCTTCATGATCTGGCTCTAAATCACTTCCTAACTTCACAGGGAACCCTCTGCCTTCTTCCAATTTCCCCAAATCACCAAGGTCTTGCCTGTTTTGGGTCCTTTGCAAATTCTATTCTGCTTAGAATGCTCTTCCCCCAGTTCTGTCATATTCTTCAGAAACTAGTTTAACGTACTGTTCCCTGACTATTCTGTCTCAAAGATGCCCATTTACAGTCTTAGCATTTGTCTGTCCCTTTCATAGTACTTAACCATCATTTGTAATTATACATTTGTTTTCAACCATAATGACCTATATGTTTGAAGCAGGCAAGAACCAGGTATGTTTTGTTCTATTCTTCATGCTCTGCACTTAGCAGAGTGCTAAGTAGACAGTGTTTTGGATGAATGTAAAATTCATTCCACTTATTTTGTAATTTTTAATTATCATTTTATGTCTATCTCCCTTCTTCCAAAAAATCAAGCTCTTTTCAAATGAGGATTGTGTCTTAAGTTTTAAATTTTTGAACTGTTAGATTCAACTATAGTATCAACCTCACAGCAGCATGTAATCCATATTAATGAAACTGAACTAAATTCCACTGAAAAGATGAGGTCAACAATTAGATGGGGCAGAAGGGAAGGAGCAGCATAGTAAAGAAGCATGAATTTTTAGGAGGCTGGGTGGTGGTATACTATTCATCAAGACAGAGAAAACAGCAGGAACAGCAAATAGCTTTGGGGGAGGGATGACAAAGTTCAATTTCAGATGAGGTGTGAGAAACCTACAGGACACAGAAGTGCATTTCCAGTAGTTATTTGGAAATAAGTGCCTATAGTTGAAGGAGAAGAAAGTTCAAATATGTGTATGATAACTAAACACTAAGGTCATAAATGATTTTGAAAATATCAAAAAAAAAAATTTCTACACATACTTTTTTTCAAGACCTCCTGAAACCCATCCAAAACTCCCCAAGGTTATGAGTTTCTGATAATGCTGTAAAATGAAATCATGGAGATGAGTAATATCAATGAACTGATAGAAAAAAATAAAGACCTGGAAGTCACTCTTCACATCTGTGTTTGTGTACAAGTTTTATATCTTTCCATGTGTAACCGCTCACTGCCTGTTTTATCAGCTGTAAAATGGGAATGACGATTATTTCCCTTAGAGGCTGTTATAAAGATTAAATGGGAACACTGGAAATCGTGTCACACAGCATCTGGTACGCAGCAAGCCTTGCTCTGGAAGTTCATGGTTTTACTGGCACAAATCTCAAGTAAGACAGCACTCATTATTCTACATTAGTTATCAATGTCTAGAAGCCTGATCCTCATTTCTTCCTATCTTTCCAGGCTCAAGAGCAATACTTTCCATACAGTAAGTGTTCTGTAAGTGTCTGCTGAATGAGTAAACTAAGGCACACGTCCCAGTCATGTTCGGTTTCCTTCCGCTAATGAGTCACACCAACTGTAATCGGTGTGATAAACCTTACAGCATAATAAATCTTACAACCAAGAGCAAAGGGATCTGAACTAGATGAACATTTAAAAAGTTGCTGTCCTGTCCAGTTCACAAAGGCGATTTTGTAAGTTTTGTAGTGTTCAAACAAAGCACACTTCATGCTATTTGTTTTTAATTCGAATTAACATAAAGCATTTTAGTGACACTCATATAGGTCTCATACTGCCAAACAACTAAAAGCATAGGAAAAAGAGAAACAAGTCATACCTCAACAAAGCCGCTCTTTAAGAATACATAGTAAGATTTTCTGCAGCATCCAAGCAGAAGAGAAAAATGTAGCCACTGAATATTTTCGACGTTTACTACTAAGTTAATTCTCGGCTACTTGTATTCATTCCCCCACCCCTCAATTTAAATATGTGGGCGTTTGCTTACTAGGGGAATTCCAGATTGTGCTTTCAGCTGTGGAGCTTCCCCCTACCCGCTTTGCAAAAAGAGTTTCACGTATTTGCTCCACTGCTTGGGATTCTTCCTCTGGCCCAGCCTTTGCTCCAGGCTGACCCAGCAGCCTGGGGAGTCTGACTCAAAGATGAACCTCAGTTGCCGATCCCCAACAACGCGGCTCCGAAGGGGGGTAAAATCACCAGAGGGAAAGGTGAGGAGTGGGCAAGAAGCAGACAGTAAAGAAACGCTCCACTGAAGGTTTCAGAAACCCAAGCTCTGCTTTTAACCATTTAAAACCTGGATTGATTTGTCGCCAGGGGAACACTTCCACTAAGGTCCTTCGGATGCAGAGCTCGCTACGGTCCGATCCGCTCCTCCGATCCGCAGGCTTCTCCTCCAACTCGGACTGCGGGTTTCCGCTTCCCTAGCCCACCGGGTTGCAGCCCGCCCCCGTCCCCCAACTCCCCCAGCCCGCCGGGCGCCAGGACAAGGTAGTGCTACTCACGTCCTTCTTCACTTCTGTCAGTTCCTCCTCGGTGAGTGACGGCACGGTAGGCTCCATGGCTGAGGCGGGAGATGGCGCTTCTTCCGGGTCCGGGAGCTCGGGCTGCGCCGCCCCGCCTAAACTGGAGGCTTTCGGGCTCCGGGTGAAGGGCGAGAAGCGGAAGCGGAGCAGGTCGGGAGGAAGAGGGCTGACCCTTAGACGACAGAGGGTCTCGGGAGTCAAACTGTAGCGCTTCCGGTTCTGTGTCTAGGGCCGACAGTGCTGCAGACCTACGCGTCGCGACGCGGCCCTCGTCACCCGACCCGTTCCTTCTCGTAGAGGATCCGGCGCAGGTGCGGCAGAGCCCTCAGCAGAGCCCACCCCGTCTCTGCGGCAGCCAATCGGTGCCAGCTCACGGACCAACCTGTCCCCGCCCCACGGCCGGAGCCTTTCAGGAGTGGCTCCGCCCAGAGCCTCCAGGTCTTTTGCATGTGGCCGCGGGTTGGCCTCCCCGAAAGGAATCGTTTCCGTGGGTGGACCAGTGGCTGCTTTGCCTGCCGACACTCCCCGCCTTCTCAGACTGCTCACGGGTGGAGTCTGCTCTCGGCTGATCTGCGCCTTTGGGTTCCTCCCTTTTTCCCAGGACGCTGCCCTGCAATTTCCGGTTTGCCCACTCAGGTTTTTAAATTAATTACTTTATCACACGCAGGGAGGAGCGCTTGAGCGCGCGCGCACAGACACAAGCACGGGTTCTCGCAAACGCACTCGCACTCGTACATTTACAGAACCTAACAACAATACTAAAGAAATGTTTGAAAGAGAAAAACCACCCAGTCTCACCACTTTAATACCTTGTTTACTGTATGCATACTTTTTGGTTACTGTTTATTAGAAACGTATTCCCATCAAGTTGACAATGCACTGTAGAATTGTATGCCTGAAACCTATGTAATCCTTGCTAACAGATGTCACCCCAATAAGTCTAACAATAAAAATGAATTAAAAAAAAGAAAATCAAGCAAATTCCAATCACAGAAAACAAACAAACAAACAAAACATATTCCCTTATTTATTCTTCTGTGTAATGAAGCTAGGTCTACTTTAATAGAGCTGCTGTGAGAATTTAATATGATAAATGTAAAGTTCTTAGAGGTACTTGGCACACAATATGCACTTAATTTATTATTTCATCTTGTATTATGGAAACATTTATTGAGTACTTACTAACATGTTCAAGCATCTTATCTGGTAAGAGTTTTTCCATTTTATTGGGGGAGACTAACGAACAGCCAGCCATTACCAGAATGTTATTCTAATAGAGGTGTATACAAGGCAATAAGAGTAAGGTGGATGAGAAGCTCAAAACAGAACCCTGGACCCAATCTTAATTTGGACAATATGCTAAATAAACTAGAAATGAGCTAAATGGTATTTGAAGCTACAGGGGAAGATAAAAATGTCAAGAGGACAAAAGAAAAACTTGAGAACCTCAACATTTAGAGGAAGAGAAAGGGAAAGAACCAGAAAAAAAAATGTTGCCCAAGCCACACCAATGATCACAACACAGAGATTCTGCTTTTAATGTTAACATTACATCATGTCTTTTTCCACACTGATACACAGTATTTTTTTATTGCTTAATCTTCCATTATCATGGCATTACCCAATTTACTTAACCATTTGTTCTTTTATATCACAAATATTTATTGAATGTCAACTAATGGCCATTGTTCTAGGTAATAAGGAAACAGCTGTGAACAAAGCAGATAAATTTCCCTTTCCTCCTGGAGTTTAAATTCCTGGGTATGTGTGTTTGGGGAAGGGCAGATAGAATTTTTTAAATGTTATATTAATTATTTCATAAAATGATAAATACTAAGAGAAAACAAAACAGGGAAGTAGGATGAGACTTTACAGAGTGGTAAAATTTAAAATAAGGTAATTACTGAAGACTTCCCTGAGATTTGAGTTACCACTTGAAAGAAGGAAGGGAATGAGCCATGTGGGCATATGGAGAAAGAACATATGGGAGAACAGCCAATGGAAAGGATTCAGTGTGACTGGGAAGGAGATGAAGTCCTTGTGTGCCCATGTAAAAGTTTACTCTGACTTTGCTCTGAGTCATATGGGCTTACTCTGAGTCAGACTGGAAGCCACTGGAGGATTCTGAACAGAGCAGTGACTTGACCGATTGATTTGAAAGGGATCACTTTCACTGTGTCCTTACGGTAAGGAGATGAAAGAAGGGAGACCAGTTGGGAGCTATTGCCATGATGCAGGTCCAGGACGTGGTGGTTCAACCACTGTTGATAGCTGTGAGGGTGGTGAGAGCATTTTGAGGAGAAGTGGGGAAGTGATTTCATTTCCTTTTAAAAAAAGTCACTCTGACTGCTGAATAAAGAGTAGACTGTAGGTGTAAGGGCGGAAACAGAGCAACCAGCTGGAGGCTATGACAGTGATCCAGGCAAAAGATGGAGGGTGGTACTCCTCCATAGTTACCTTGAGTTATTGCCAATTTTTCATTGTTCCAACATTTGTCCCAAATTTTTCATCTACATGTTCCACATTCTTTTTTCTTTGGAAATATTTCCTTTGCATAAATTCCCAGGAGCAGGAGTTCAGAGCCCAAGGAAATTATTATTTTCTCTTTTCATATGTATTTCCGTAGGTTCTCTCCAAAGTATTGGGCCATCCATGTGTCGGAATGAATTGTGTTTTGCCATAATCACACCAGTTCTGCTAATAAAGGAGGGGATTTAGAACCCATCAAAGCAAAGTAATTTGAATGATGCCAATTTGACACACCCATTTTGATCTGGCCATTATGATGTTGCTGTTCTACTTTTGATCTTTTTTAAATGAAACATTTCAAATACACCAAGCTATAAAGAATAATATTACAAACACTCTTCATTCATTCCCAAGATTCAACAAGTTGATATGTTGCCACATTTGCTTCTGTTATGGCTTTTGATTATCAGATGTTAGTGGCAGACAACGCTGAATCTTGAGCCTTCTTTCATGGCATTACTACCCATCTGACTCTTTCCCTGTCATTGACCATTTTGTTTCTGACACCTCCCACCTTCTCCCATCCTTGTTATTCATTTAGGCAACTAAAAAGTTGTGTCTGCTATGTGTCAGAAGTAGGAGTTGTGAAATAAACATCAGGGGTTGAGTGGAACTAAATAAGGAGCTTAGGGATTTTTAACAGCTGAAAGTTTAGTATTTTGTTTTTGAGGAAGTGTCTTAATGTTTCCAAGTTAAATTCTCTGTGTCAAAGCAGCCATATGTGAATGCCACGTGTCTACCACAAAGCAGGTGTTGTAGTTCCTGCTTTTTTTCTAGTGCCTCATACTTCCTTCATAAGCAAGCTCATTTCCCCTTCTCTGCTAAATCACAGGGTCAGACTGTAGTGAAGGTTGGGCATATTTTTAAGAAAACAGCCCTGCCCATTTTCTGTCTTGCATAATTCTCCTTATCTCTTCTATCCCCACCTCAACTCCTAAGGGTGCCATCTACCTCCTACTGTGAAATATGAGTAGGCTGACCAGACATCCCATTTTAAATGGGACAGAAAATAATGGTACTGTTCTGTTTCAGATGGTACATATTGTCAGCTTAGTCTTACTGGGCTGACCATATGTACAATTTGAAACGGGACAGTACCATTGTTTTTTATTCTGTTTAAAATGAGATGTCTGGTTAACCTAAACATGAGGCATGTGATAAATATACTGTGAAGAATACAGTTTAGGTGCTGCAAACATAAGGCAGCATATCATAGTTGTGAAGAATTAGGATGCTGGGCATCTGACAGACCTAGGCTGGTATAATAGTTTCTGGGTTTCCTATAACAAATTATCACAAACTGGGTGGCTTAAAACACCAAAAATTTATTCTCTCACAGTTCTGGCAGGTGGAATTCCAATATTGTCAGGGCCATGTTCCCTCTGAAGGTTTTAGTCTAGGGAAGAATCTGTCTTTGCTCCTTCCTAGATTATGGGGGTTGTCAGCAGTCCTTATCATTCTTTGGCCATGGCAGAGTAACTCCAATGTCTGCCTCCATGGTCTTCTGTTTTCTTCCTATTCCTCTACCTCCAAATCTTCTTCTCACAGGGACACTAATCATTGAATTTAAGGCCCACTCTAATCCAGTATGACCCCATCTTAACTTGATTACAGCTGTGAAGACACTATTTTTCAAATAAGGCCACATTCTGAGGTGCCAGTGGACATGAATTTTGGGAAGACACTGTTCAACTCAGTACAGTTGAATTCTAGATTTGCCAGTTATTGACTGTATGACCTGGGAACAATTAATAAGCATTCAATAAAGATAGCTATTATAGAAATGCAGGGGGAGGGAAGAGGAAATCATTTCTGATGGATATGATACCTTGAAAAGAGGTGTGGTTAAACTGGGCCAGAGGATTTTAATAGATGGAGCTTTAATCATTATTTAATGACTTATTCCAAAACTTTCTGCCAGATACCAGGTGGTATACTGAGCAACAAATTCTATTCCAAATGATTTTGAATTAAGTTTCCTGTAAGTTTTTTGGGGTAGGGTGAAAATGGCCAGTTAAGAGGCAGACTCTCCTGGGTTTTAACAGCGTGACAGTATGTGGTAGAATTCAGACATTTCAGCCCAGGGGTTCTGCGAAGACTCGAGGTGGTCTTGCTCCCAGGAGTGGCTTCCAGCTCAGGAAGAAAGGACCAGGAGGGTGCAGGTGGTAATGTGGGCCTGAGCAAACTGTCTGAGGACATTCGCAAGTATACCCAAGTCTAGTAATTGTTGGGGCTGATGAGGGACCCTGAGAGAAGGGATCATTTTTTCTGTCTTCCCCCTAGAAGACTGTTGGTTTAGAGAGTGAGGACAGGAATTTGGTATTAGAGGCTTGCATGCTTATGGAACAAGGTACCTTGAATATAATTGAGGGAGGTGATAGCCCATATACCAACAGGAAATTCTTGAGGGAGGGGCTAAATCTTTCAGTTAGTACAACTGCCTAGGAAGAAATAATCACTAGCAATTTATTTCAGACTCACTTTGAACCAAGCACGTTACATCTGCTGTTGTAATTTAATCCCTGTAATAGTCCCTCCAGTTAGGCTTTATTGTCCCCGCTTAACAAATGAGAAATCTGAGACAGAAACTATGATTTGCCCAAAACTACTTCTCTACCAAGTAGCAGAATCAGAATTTGAACTCATCTCCACAACAAGGCTAGTGTTCTTAATTACTAGCAGTAGACTGAGCTAACTGCTTTAGGGTATAATGATTCATAGGAGCTATAATTCTCGAACATTCCCTGTGACAAGGCAAGAGGCATAATGAATTCACTTTGGTCCCACTGCAGATCAATTTTTTAAAATCTCTGTAAGTCTGAACAGTGATAAGTTTTTTTCTAATAGCTCTATTGAGATATAAATCACATACCATACAATTCACCTGTTTAAAGTGTAAAATTCAATGGTTTTTAGTATATTCACAGAATTGTGTAACCATTATCATAATCAATTTTAGAATATTTCATCACTCCTAAAACAAAACAAACAAATGAACAAAAAAAAAAAAAAACTTTAGCCTTTACCCTCACTCCTTCCATCTTCCCTAGCCCTAGGCAACCATTCCTGCACTTTCTGTCTCTATAGATTTGTCTATTCTGGACATTTAATGTAAATGAAATAATTTATGACCTTTTGTGCTTTGTTTCTTCCACTTAGCATAATGTTTTCAAGGTTCATCCACGTTGTAACAGGAATCAACCCATCGTTTCTTTTTATGACTGAATGATACTCTGTTGTATGTCACATTTTATTTATGCATTCATAAATGGGTGAACATTTGGATTATTTTCACTTTTTAGCTACTATGAATAATACTGTTGTTATGAACATTTGTGTACAAGTTATTATGTGAACATGTGTTTTCATTTCTCTTGGGGGATATATCCAGGAATGGAATTGTTGTGTCAAATGGTAATTCTATGTTTAACCTTTCGAGGAGCAGTGGTAGTTTTTAAAATTCCTCACTTGATTAGAATGAGATTATTAAAATCATAGTCAAGTCTGATAACTAATGATTCCAACAGAATGGTGAAACACAGAAGGACACACTGAGAGCTTCAGGGGAGACATTTTATAACCTTTGGGGATCCCTGTGGAACAGTGAGGTTGGTTCATAGACAGTTTTCCGGCTGTACCCAAGATACTAGTAATTGCTGTTAACATGCAGGGAAATATGCCTTAGCACCTGCTCTTAATTCTATTTGGTTTAACATTTATACTGACTTTAGGGGATGAATATCTGGAGCAAGAATTTTCAATTTTTTTCTAATTGTGCAATCTTTTCTTTTAATGAAATCCTCTGTGGAAACTTAAAAGATAAAACAGATAAAAGTGGAATTGCTCTAGGGACTGCAGAGAAGAGGGTGGGTTCCCAAGGCCCCATCTGCTGGGCCTGTAGACTCTTCTCTTGCCCACTCACCCAGCCCCACTACTTCTGAGCCATTCTTTACAACACCCAGGGCTTTAGAGAACATCATGTGAAAACAGGTGATACAGAAGGTATTTTTTAAAATTAATTTGTGGATAACCCAAAAGTGAAAACATAAAATACATTTAATGATGAACTCAGGGTCAAGATGAACTCTAATAGAGATCAACATAAAGTAAACAAAACCCAACCCAAACTGAACTTCTCTGGATTTATATTGAGAAGTAAAAAGTTTTCTTTCCTGCAAGGTATTCAAGGCCATCACAGACAACTTTTTCTATGAAGAGCTCATAGAAGGGGATTCAAAAACCAGAAGACGAGGTAGTTGGCCTAAGTGATTTTGACAGTGGTCACAACTCTAAGCCTTTGAAAGACCATGTTCATACTCCCAGAGCCACTCGTACCTTGAGGATCTGTATTAGACAGGAGAAGGGGCTGGTTTGCAGGATAGGAAGTTGTTTTTCTCCTTTATCTTTTTTCTGATTTTCCTAATCCAGCTCCCATGGGGTTTTGCCTTGGAAAGAACTGGAAATGATCATCAGGTCTACTATTTTTATTGTTACATATTTAATCTATTATTATTCAATAGAGTGTAACTTTGGTTAAGGCCAATATTAACTACTTTTTCAGTGATGCTGCTCCTGGATGATTATCTGGCATATCATAGGTGTTGTGAACTGAATGTTTGTGTCACCCTAATTCATATGTTGAAATTGTAACCTTCACTGTGATAGCATTAGGAGGTAGGGCTTTGGGAGGTGACCAGTTGAATAGGGCAAAGCCCTCATGAATGAGATGAGTGCCCTCATGAAAGAGTCTCCAGAGGGCTCTCTTGTTTCTTCTGCCATGTGAAGATATATATAACAAGAGTTAGTAGCCAGCCACCTAGAAGACGGCCTTCACCAGAACCAGACCACGCTGGCACCCTGATTTCAGACTTAGAGCTTCTAGAACCATAGAAAATAAAATTCTGTTGTTCATAAGGCTCCCAGTCTGTGGTAATTTGTTATAGCAGCCTGAACAGATGAAGACAGTAAGTGTACAAAAATACATGTTAAATAACTGACCAATTAAATAAAAACTATTAGACTGGTATTAAGTTTCAGTTATGCAAGATGAATATGTTCTAGAGATCTGCTGGACAACATTGTGCCTACAGTTAACAATACTTTATTGTATGCCTCAAAATATGTTAAGGGTAGAGCTCATGTAAAGTGTTATTACCACAATAAAATAAAATAAGATAAAATATTATTTTAATTTCTTTATGTCAACGTACCTTTTCTATTACCCCCATCCACTCCTTTATGGCTCCTCTCAACAGCCATTCTCACTTCTGTGACACACCAGGATGCAGTTAATGAATTCACTGTTCTTTAACTCTTCCTGGCCTCAGCTCTAACTCACTTGCCCAAACCCATCCCATGCCCATCCTCTATCCTGACCTCCATCTTTGTGGTCTCTGACTCACACATTCTCTGGTTTTCGACCTTGCTTCACTTGGACTTGAATTAATTCTTTATCACTTACTGTTCAAGATCAGACAAGTTTCCTAACTGTTCTATTCCCCAGGTTTCTCATTCACCCGGGGGGAAAAAACTTAAATATGGGACGCGGAGTGAAGGTAGAATGTTGGGAAATCCATACCTGGCCTATCATAGGTGTTATGAACAGAATATAAAGGATCAGACATAGCAACATCTTATAGATTGATTGAATGCCTGTAAAATGCTTAGTTTCTTGCATATACCACACAGGCAGTAAATGTTAGCAATGATCACTTTATAATTTTTGAGACTTACTGTCTTTATTAACTTAGCCTTCAGAGCTGATGCTCGTCAGCACCTTCTTGATGATGATCTTGACTCTTCTTGACCACAATGTAGTTTCTCCCTCAACTGTGCTGCCTTGAGGAAACTCATCCCCCAGGCCGTCTCCCTGGGTAGCAGTTCCCTCTGGACAGCACCCACACCCTTAGAGCAGAAAGAAAACTCTGTTGCTGAAGAACAGTAGTGGATTCTGTGCTTCTGCCTGGGCACTGTGTACCTAGCTGAGCTAGATTCATGGGCTTTAAACTGCTCTAAAGACCCCAAACCAACCACTTGTGATGAGCTAGAGTGTGGTCAAAATTAGTTTAGTTCTATCAATCACCAGCAGTTTCTTAGAATCTTTGCTGTTTATTTCAACTATAGGTAGTTCCAACAGCAGTGAAAAGTGCATCAACCTTTTTTTTTTTTTTAAATTGGAATAGCCTTTTGCCCTATTTTGAGAGAAAAAAAATGATTGTGCTTTCTCTCCATCTAAATTCTATTGAGAAATGAACCTGTGTCTCCGGGCATCTTTGGTAAGTGTATTACCAATTCCAGGAGCTCTATTGTAGGAAAAGGGCAGTGAGAGGATTTGGTTGGTATTTTAGAGAATGATCACTCGGGCAATACAGGGGACGGAGTAGAGAAGAGGAAGACAGTAGTCTGGAGGGAGGGTGGCTTGAAGGCTGAGACTCTGAACTCATAAAGTGGTGGCAGCAGTGAGAGACAGAGAGGGTGGGCTTGCGAGAATCAATGGAACTTGCCAGACCTCGATGTGAAGCAACACTTCAACTTTGTTTTCCATAGAAATCCAATTACACTGGCATCTTGTGATGCTTAGGAATTTACTGATTGTCTGGGGACGCTTGTGAAAATCACAGGGTCCCCTCTCCTCCATAGCTTTCTGCTGTCTTCAAACCTCTGACTCACACTCTCCAGCATCCAAAGCCCAAGTCCTTTCCTTGCTGCTCAGAAAGGCAGTTTGGTCTTTGTCTTAAAACAGACTACCATGCTTAGGGCTTTTGGTGTCTCCTCTGCTGTAATATAAACTCCATAAAGGCGGAGGTCTTTGTTTTAATGGTGCTCAGTTTATAGTAGGTACTAAACAAGTATTTACATCAGGAATGAGAAAAACAAAAGGTTGCTTAATATATTGAATGCTGCAGAAAATTCAAGTAGAATGAGAATAGAGAGAGGACCCCTGGTTTTAAAATATGAGGTCATTGGTGACCTTAGAGAGAGCAATTTTAAAAATGTGTGTTGTGGAAGCCAAAATGAAATGTTGAAATTGTTGTTATTTTAAATTCAACTTTTGGAAAAGCTAATGAAAGCACATGGTTTTGGGAGGTAAAAAAATGATGTTGCAAGGTTGGACTAGTCTTCTATATAGGAAACCCCCGCACAACATGACACTTCTAGAACACAGTTTCGCTCTAACACTGTTTGAGAATTGGGGGAACGCCTCGTACAACACGGCATCTTAGAACACGGTTTGAGAATTAGAGAAATCCCTGAACAACATGGAGCACAATAAGAGCCTTTAAGAGCCGAAAGAAGCACAAAGTTTAAGAGAGAACTTCACAAGTGCTTAGCATCCCATTAGGAAATTCATAGAGATCTCTCAACTAAAAGTAAGCAGTCTAAGATAACAGATTTTTTTGCAAAAAATACAAAATAGAAGTCAAGATTATGGTGAAGAAAGTTCAGAGGATGAAGATATCTTGTCAAAAAAAACCCCCAAACGCCCTCAGTTAATGGTGCTTAGTAGTGATGACGAAGAAAACATTATTTAATACATATTAATATGTTATACTTATGGTGCAAATTGCTTCAATAAAGATATTTCTGGTGGTGTCATGGCTAGGCTTCGGCATTCTCACCGCTGCGGCCTGGGTTCGATCCCCGCTCAAGAAACCAGCCACCCTCCCCCGCCCAAATATATATATATATATATATAATAGTATGTTTTTTAATTTTTGGAAACTAACCCCCTTTTTTGTATTAGTTCTTTTTCATGTAACACAGATTCATATAACATGGCATTTTAGGATCCGAGCAACCGTGTTATCCGAGAGTTACCTGGAGTATATTTTCTTCATTTATTATGTCTCCCTCATGGAAATTGAAATACAAGGGCTGTTTGGGAAGTATCCAGCCATGTAATATGAAAACTAGAGCCATTTAAGGCTGGAGTTTTTTGGACAGCCCTCGTATACTGACTGTTATTTGGTGAGGATGATGGCTTGAGAAACAATGTGCCTGGAAATCATAGGTAAGTTCTTAAAGGATCATTCCCCTCTGCCCAAGAGAATTGGAGACAATACCAATGAGAAGGCGGAAAATTTCCATTGTTATTAGATAAACATGCAGCAAATGTTTTGATAATATGTGGATATTTCAGGGTCAGATTTCTTCTAGGGATATTTTAGTGCTTACTCACATAAAATTCTTCTCTCAACTTTGCTCTGATAGAGCTGTTTTATGTGTTAAGTGTCGTGTGACATCATTGTAAGTGGCGCTCCCAAAGTACGCACCTTTTCTAAGGGAATTTATGAACAATGCCAGAGTCAGTACGTATTGCAACTGGCCATTGTTTTTCCTAATTGCTCTCAGAGGAACAAATGGAGGATACTCTGAAGTCATCTTGACTGAAA
The DNA here is from genome assembly GCA_004026885.1 of Lyroderma lyra. Taxonomy (NCBI): domain Eukaryota; kingdom Metazoa; phylum Chordata; class Mammalia; order Chiroptera; family Megadermatidae; genus Lyroderma; species Lyroderma lyra. The sequence continues at coordinate 104,597 of PVJL010002125.1, read as the reverse complement.
CAGCAGATTGAGAATTCACATGCCACCCAGGTGTCCTGACTTTGCCACTCTTGCTTATAAATTCAATTTTCTTTTCAATATAGAACGGTAGTAGCTTGTATTTCTCTTAGTTTCGTGGCTGGAAACTGTCCCCTGGTTTGTGTGAGGGTCCCTGGACCCATCAATGCCTCTATTCTTCATTATATGGCTGTACTTTCCGGACAGCTCTCATATAGACATGCCCTAGCCAACATGACAACCACCAGCCACACGTGGCTGCTGAGCGTTTGAAATGTGGCTAATCAGAAATGAGATGTGTTCTAAATGTAAGACACACATTGGATTTCTAATACTTAGTGCAAAAAATGTAAAATCTCACGTAATTTTTATATTGATTACATATTGTCATGATAATATATATGGGGTTAAACAAAATATATTATTAAAATTAATTTCACCAGTTTCATTTTACTTTTTAAAATGTGATGACTAAGAAACATAAAATTCCATAGGTGACTCACACTGTATTTCTATAGGACAGTGTTGGTATAGAACATGCCTCAGAATTGTCTTACCTGAGAATTAAAGAAAGTAGGAGGATGTGTACACCTGCTCCAAACCATCACTGGCCAAACATTCTCCTGGTGGGTGTTGTCTTAATGGTACTTTTGGCCACCACATGCAAACTGAAGTGTGCTTCCGACCCAGGCAGTCAGTAAGAAGCAATGGGTGACAAGGTATTTGTGAGGGTTGGGGCACAGACAGTGTCTGGGACACTTTCTCATTCTTACCTCTCACAGCAAAGGCCATCCTAACCTGCAAACCCCACCTACCCAAACAGGAGGGATCCATTCATCTCCATCCTCAGAATATAGGCCTTACTCACTCCTGGGACATTGAGAAGGTATTTCTTATTTTCTTCCCTTCACTTAGCTCTAGGTCAGCTTACCCAACAAATGATTGACGAGGACAGCCCTTTAAGAGAAAAGCATACCTTCATTGCTAGAGGGGAGGTCTGGCATGATAGTCTTCAAAAGACAAAAGAATGCAAGGCTTGATATCAGTACATTCCCCCCTATCTACTCTTCATCAGGACATCCACAGTTCATCCCCAATTGTGCTGGATCAAGCCAAGTCCAGCTACTTTTTCTGCTTTCTTCTCTGTGTAAGGTCCACGTGTGTGCCCTGCAAGAAGACCTGTGAACAAGAACACACAGCCCCACAATAACAAGCCTTACATCATGGGGACAATGCCTAATCCACGTGGAGTGCGATAATGTTTTAAGTAATCATTTCTGTATTCTCGCACGCCAGCTAACCCTCACAACCCTTCCAACTCTGTGCTCTCTGATTTTCATCACTTGCACCTTGAGGATCTTCCTCCTAGCTCAGAAAATTAGGTATGAGTCATCCACTCTTTAGAGGAAGGATGCCACTCTTGAACCAGAGAACAAAGGAGGCAAATCTGTAGTTTAAATTCAAAAGTCACCAGTGCAGGTGTAGGACAGAAAGGGCCGGATGCATAAGTGCATAATTGCAAAGTGAGCTCTGCCTCCCAGACTAAAGATCCCACAGGGTGGGTGATGGAGAGAGCAGAAGGACTTCGCGGACAGAAAGAGGGACAGCTGTGCTCCACTCAAGCATGGCCCATGGCTCATCAGCTTGCCTTCCTGGAGACTTCCACTTGTCCTAAGGACCTAGATTAGATGTCCTGTTCACCACGGGTGAGGAATGCTTTCAGGTTGCAGTCACAGTAATGATTAGCTAAGTCCAAAGACAACCACCTGTGCCCCAGAATTTTGTTCAACTATCTGCCCCACCTATACCAGGTGGAAAGCCCCCTTCTAATAACCCGGGGTTCGTCTAGAGGGTCTTCACACAGTAGTACCTGGGTAAGCAGTACCATGGAAGCAGACAGAACTGGCCCTACACCTCTCAACACGCCAGCACAGTGGTGGACACACACCTGCATAGACTTCTCAGGGCAGGAATATTTCTCCAAAGGAAATGTCACCTTTGGAAATCCATCCACAGTTATGATAAATCTTACATGAATGTGCAACTTCTCTTCTTGAAGTGACCTTGTTTTAACCTTCACCCTGCCCCACCCCAGTCTATTAAATAGGCTTCCCACGGTAAGGAGCAGTTTGCTCAAAGGTAAATCAATTGAAAACTACCAAGTATTCAAAAAACCCCAAGGTATGATCTCACCTAGTATCAACTTGTATCTCACACACTTAGATGACATCGGCAGAAAACTTTTTGAATTAGTCAGAAATGGGGAGAGAAACACAAAGCTGTGTGAGCTGGCCTCCTAATTACCTAATGCAAAGGTGTGTTTTGGGGGGATTCAGGATATACGATCTGTTTTGTTGAGGTTGTTGGCCTCGGTGTGTCCATTCCAGGAGTTGTTTTCGCACACCCCAAAATCAATGGCAAAGAAAGGCGGAGAGCTGCGCAGAGGACTTCTGTAGCATTTGGCTTCCCGGGGCTAATTGTAGGCAGCTCGCATTTCTCTGTCATTGACTCATGATTGATGCTTTAGGTCCACCACCACTGGAAACAAGTGTTTAATGCCCTAGTGACCCAGCAACTATTTCAGAGGGCAGCCTTTTATAGTTTATGCTTCCAGTCCTAGCAGATCATGGGTTTATGACAGAGAACACAAGAGGAAAATAACCTGGACATTTGAAAGGAAGTGACAATAAACTGCTTCTCAGATATTTTCGCAGTCTGGAGAACACTATCTGCTGACCCAGGTAAAGATAGTGTTTCCTGGGGGTGATCCCAAGCCACATACCCCGTCTCTGAACCCTGCACCAGCCCCCCTGCCCATACAGTACGACGCTCTGCCCTGCTAGCTGATCGGAAGGGGTGTGGACACTTGATCCAAGCCAGACGGTCAGATTTTCTCCCCATGGAATTGGGAAATGGGCCTTTGAGCCTTCCGAGTACCATCTTTGGCTCCTGCCTGCAGTGAGGGCAGGGAAGGAAGCAGATGCACACAGTGAGGGGGAGGTGAGGACCCGTGACCAGATGCGGGGCGGCCCCCCGCACCCCCTCCCCCCCCCCGCCTTTGCAAGTCTAGCTCCAGGTCCTGACGGTGTCGTGATGGATGTGGAACAAACCCTGCCCTCTGCTTAAATGTTCCAAGGTCTGTGAGAGTGTGTGCGAACGGTGTCCTGGTCAGCCCGGCAGAAGCTCAGCCTGCTGGTGCTGCCCAGGCCGCGCAGCGGGACCCGAGCCAGGAGGGCTCCTTCTCTGGGGCGCCCCGTTCCGTACTGCATCCCTGCTTCACATCTTGAAGCATAAATAGCTTGAGACCCATCTCATTTCCCCTCTGTTCTCCCACGAAAGAGCCTTCTGGACCTTGCAGTCCACATGGAAGAGCCAAGGACCAAACAGCTTCCCTCTTCTCTGCGGAGGTTCCCAACGCTCTGCGTTTTCAAGTTGACTAAACGGGGCGCGGGGAGAAAGGAGGCACCCCTTCCTTCCTGCATCTTTTTCTGTCTTTACTCATTTAGGTGAAACCTGTGAGGCACTCACCACGGGCCAGGCACGATTTCAGATGCTAAAGCACCTCCTGGAGCTTACGTTATAGTGGACGGAGACAGGCAACAAGGAAACATACAGCCAAAGTAATTACAGGTTGTGAAGACCACGAGGTAGATACAGCAGGGAAGGAGGATAGAGTCATCGTGGGCCGTATACATGCTGCCCTGCTGTGGCTCCTTTAAGAAGAAAGCCAGGAAATGATACTATGTTGCATGGACACAGGGATGACAGAGAGGAGCTGGCCCTGGGAAATCGTGTGGGAACAATTTTCTAGAGAGGGGTACAGTGTATTCAAGGGTCCTGGGACCCTGCCCCTCCCTGTGGCCTCCCTCACTTGTTTTTTCTTTGCCTTTCCTCAAATATTAACCGAGCTCTCACTAGACATCAGGAGCTAGCTGAAACAGATCAATAGAACAGGACAGAATTTTGCCTTGGAGGAATTCACAGAGCAGATAAGGAGAAAGAGAAGCAAGTCATGAAAATGCCGGGTGTGTGTACAGAGCAGAAGGAAGAATAATGTGTTATTGGGAAGAGGATGGGAGGCTGTAACTACCCGCCAGGTTCATTTAAACACCTGCCAGCACCTGGGGTCTCGAAGGAGAAGAATGAGCCTCTGAAGGCTCAGAAATTTGTTTCTTTCCAACGTAATGATCTTTATCTTAGATGCCCTCAAAACAGAGTGAGAAGCTTTGATACAATCTAGCAAAGCACACACACACACACACACACACACACACACACACAAACACTAACAGGGAAACCTGATAGAAAATTGGAATTGATTCAAGTTGCCAAGAAAACAGGAAAGGTGACATATACTTGCATGACTAGTAGGATGCTGACGTTAACCCTTTCACTGCGTTAATTGACTTCAAGTATTTTTTTCAAAAATGTGTCGAAAAGCCACCGAAAAAAATAAAAAGTTGATATTTTGGCTGTTTTATGCATTTAATAACAACATTTTGAGCTGCTTTGTATATAAATGACATTATTTTTATTTAAAATTTTTGTTAGATTGTAATAAATTTACCATTGTATTGAATTTTAGCAAAAAATACTCAAAGCATACTAAGTGGCATTAATTAGATTTAAATATAGATAAATTAGAATCTTACAGCATTGAAGATATAAAAAATTTATTACAAAATGTTACACAGTATGGCATACAAAACGTCTTTACTGTTCATAGTGCAAGCAACAGGAAAACATATTAGAAAACCTTATAAGTGGAGTAAAGTCCTTGAAACAGTTTCACATTGAATATCAGTTTTATAATAATTATGGTATTTATATTTTTAAGTACATGCAGTTAGGGTGGCACATTTTATTAAAATAAATGATTACATTAAAGTATAAGAAGTTCCTATTATTTCTTCTCAAAAAACACAAAAATGTAGAAAAATGTACATATAGTAGAGGGAAGATGTTTTGAGCTGGTGGGGTAAACTCTAACGTCTCAGTCAGCAGAGGAAATATTCATTTGGATATATCCGAATGTTGCAGCACAAAGGTTAAACACACACACACACACACGCGCACACTCAGAGAAGGACTGGAGGCAAAGGGAAGAATTGGCAATCATCCTTGAAAATGTGTAATGCAAGAATGAAAGTTTTATAAAACAAGGAAAAAACCTAACACAGGGTCAGAGTGAACTCTTTGGTTCTTATGTAACTGATTAGGTGTTTAAAGAAAACAGTGTATTTATGTAATGGCATTGCTATGCTGTGTCCAGGTTTTTGGTGTTCCAAACAAAGAATTAAACACAGAAAAAAATACTAGTGAAAGAAAGAGCAGTTTATTATAAGTGGAAGTACCCTTGGACCCAAGCAGACAGGTGGCTGCGAAGTCCTACTAAGAGAGGAATGAGTTGTATGGCTCGTTTAGTCGTTATGCAAGTCCACAAAGGAGTAGTTAGGGACTGATTATTGGGAGCCATGTTTATCTCAGGGGCCAAGTAAACTGAAGCACAGATCCCTGTCCAATTAACTGGGAGGCACAGGTATGAGTCACTGCCACAGAGAAAAAAATATACCTGGGGTTCTAAGCCAAAAACTTATTTTGATGGTGAAAAGATGGATATTAGGCCTGTTGGTGATTTCTCTTTCCCAGATTAAAAGCACCCCTGCTAGAACTGTGCTGGTGAGGAGCTAGAAGGGCCCTTGAGAGTCATCTGGTGATGCATTAGTCGTTTTATTTTCCCAGTGTAGAAAGTTTCTGTATCTATGAGCAGCCATCCAGTGAGATTTTCTATGCGTGTAAAACTAAGCACTCACTTGAAACAGGGTTCAAACAAGGAGTTAGATCTCTGACAAGTCCTCCGACCAACCCATGACTCTCCCTTGCTGTGCCCTTATATCAATAAAATTAACCACAAGCAGGAGGAAAAAAGATACAGCTAGTAATGCCTGCCCAGGAAAAAGTTACAATGACCTTATTTCACCTTACACTCATTGTACTACTATTATAATGTTATACATATACCTGGAAACTAATTAATCTCATTATAACAGACTGAATTCTGGGAAGGTGCATATGCAATTAAGAAAAAGTTACATAATAACCTTCTGTCAATCAAAGATGCCAATCAAAAGGCCCCACACCCAAACAGGCATAGTGCAACTGAAGAGGATAAAGGCTAGAATAACCCTGACAGTCGGGGCCCTTGAGGCACTTGTCTATTTGGGCTGATCCTACCTCTTTGGAGTGTACTTTCGCTTCTAATAAACTGCTCTTCTTTCACTATTTTTTCCGTGTCTCGCTCAGTTCCTTGTTTGGGACACCAAGAACCTGGACACCATGCTGAGACGGCCCGTTCTCCCAGTATGACTCATTTAAATGGAACAGACTGAAAAACCCACAATGATTAGGTTTTCCATTTATTGTTGTCATGGGTCTGTGTGACACTTAATGACTTTGAAGCCCAAAAATATGGAAACTGCCAACAGAAAGTGTCTATGTAAGGACGAAAAAGGGACAGGTTGTAGCATTTAAAGAGCTGAAGAGGAGACGCTAACTCAGGTCACTATGTTCTGTGTGTCCTCAGACTACAGCTGGTGGTGAGTAGGTGCTGGGTGTCAGGTAAACGGAAGAGGTGACTGTAGTGGTGGGAGGTGTGAATGCCAGACCACAACTAGGGTTTGTGGTAAACACCAGAAGGAGCATGGAATAGAGGTGTTAAATTACTGTGTCAGAATAGCATGCATTATGGGGTAACCACATGTCCCTCTTAATGGAAACTGTCATTCTATAAACACTTGCCTCAAGAAGCCTTGAAGGGAAAAGACTTGACTAGGACTGGTTTATGGTAGAGTTTCTTTTACTTGGTGAATTTGGTTAGAATAACTGCGAGCTGGGCTTCAGGCCTCCTTTTTCCCTCCTGGGAGCAGGCTGATCTGCTGTGAGTGAGCACACTCATTGTCCTATCATTATAATGTTATACATATACCTGGAAACTTATTAATCTCATTATAACAGACTGAATGACCCTCAGGGGTCATCTCTGTTCCTGCAGGGCAAGGCTTGCAGTGGTCCAGCTTTGCCTCTAAGGCAGTGGTTCTCAACCTTCCTAATTCCACGACCCTTTAATACAGTTCCTCATGTTGTGGTGATCCCCATAACATTATTTTCGTTGCTACTTCATAACTGTCATTTTGCTACTTTTGTGAATTGTAATGTAAATATCTGATATGTTTTCTGATGGTCTTAGGTGACCCCTGTGAAAGGGTCATTTGACCCCCAAAGGGGTCGCGACCCACAGGTTGGGAACCGCTGCTCTAAAGGGTCATACTTTCAGCTGAGCCTCCATTTGCCAACCTAGCCTTTATCAGTAAAGAATGCAGTATTTTGGTCTCTAACTACTTGGCTTTTTGTCTCACTTTGCAATAGGTTCGGAACTCAGGCTGGGAAGCAAAACACCATTACTGAAAGCGCAGTGGGGGCCTGGGGCGCACCTCAAAGTGCCCTCTAGAGCTGCTGAGTTGGGGCTTCAGTCAGAGGCTCATGTACTCACCACTCTTAAGAGACAAGCCTTACGTTTCAGGATAAAGGAAACACTGTGGTTTCTGATATGATCTCCAAATCAAAAGTCACAAGGACAGTCACCTCTCACCTGAGCAAGTCTAAGTAGCATGCTGCAGAGTGAGAATCAGCTCTCAGGAGAATCCTGTCCCTGTTTCAGCCATACTGGGAGGCCAGTTAGGTTTTTAAAATACCACCGATTCCCTTGTGGACTGGAATGTGCACAGAAACCAGAATAGTAACAAAAAAGAAACACAATCCCAACCAACCAAACAAACAAAATCCCAACCAACCAACCAAACAAACCACAAACATAACAAACAATCCCCTAAATAAACAAAACCAGCACTTTAACTGATGGCATGTTACACATATAGGTTAGTTCCTGTATTAAAAAATAAAACAATAAAGTTCTGTATAGCACTTTACAGTTAAGAAACCACTTTAGACATGTCTGCTTTGACCTACGACGGAGGGCTGATACATTTTGCCTCCACTGTAGTATTTTTTGTTACATTAGACGTGTCTGGATGTAACCGGCTCTGTGCAGTCACAGGGCGTCTCCCCTCCCTCACTCCCGACCTCGCACGCACAGATGCTCACAGCTCTCACCCAGGGCACACCGACACAGAAGAATGTTCGGACGTTTGGTTCAAACAGCAGCTGTTATTTAATTCCTACCAGCAGCAAAAGTTTCTCTGTAGTTTTGAAAATGTTTGAAAAAGAAGGTGAGGACTTCTGAAAGAAGGTCATTACAGGTGATGAAGGTTGGTCCACCACTATGACCCCGAGAACACAAAGCGGTCCATGGACTACCGCCATCAGGGATCACCTCAGCCGAAAAAACTCAAAACTCAGGCCTCGTCTGGGAAGGTCAGGTTGACCACGTTTTGGTCTGACCACCCTTCTATTTCGATGTGCTCTGGGTGAAAAATGCAAGCGTCTGCGTGTGCAAGGCCAGGAATGATGGAGGGGGGATGCCGTGTCTACACAGAGCCGGTTGTATCCAGATATGTCTAATGTAACAAATTACAGTGGAGGCAAATTTTATCAACCCGCTCTCGTACTGAACAGCTTCATTGTATTATTATTATCTCTATTTATGTGAAAGGATGAAAAGAGGAAGATAAATGGGGAAGAATAGCAGGGGCTAGGGAGAGGGAGGCAGGAAGCGAGTTAGGCCAGATGGCGGGGGATGTGCCCCGGACCAACATGTGCAGTTGTGCTGGGTTACGTGCTGCACCATCATGTATGGTGGTCTCAGGGAGGTCTGTCAGGGTAGACGGATCATAGAATTGTGATATATTGTCTGTTATATCTCTAACCACCTCAGATTCCAGACATAATTTATACTACCGAGTGAGGCAGCAATTCTGCCCCTCAGCAGGTCGCATTGCCCAGGTTTCACGGGCGGGGCCCCTAAAGTCCTGCTGTGTCAGCACTGGGGCGTCTCTCCTTATCTGGGCTCGTCCACTACAGGCAGATTTTCCCATATATGTCCTGATGGTGCTTTCTGGGGCAGGCCTGATTGGGATGGAAGAAAGTTATGTTTGTTGAACACCCTCACTATATCCCAAACGTACAGAGTAGAGACACGCATGACGTGTTACCCTCTGAAATGACCTTAATGACCTAGGTGGTAGGTGTGTGCTATTTTATAAATGAAGCATTTGGGACTCACAGAGGCTAACTTGCTTATCCAAATGTGAAGATTAATGAAAGAAGTTAACAAAAAGAAAGTGCTTGCTGAAGATAAGAATGAGATAGGCAGAGAGAAAGGTGCAGGCACGTGAAATAGGATGCTATACTTTGAAATACCAGGAAAGCAACGATGTAAATACTTACCGATGACTGAATGAGTTTGCAGCAATTCAGCGAAGAGCCTGGGTGAGAAGAAAGCTACTCAAGAGGGAAGTGTCCCTGAGAAAAAGTCACTGAGAGGGGGTGTGCCATTCCAATTGGGAGCCCAAAGGCAAAAACGATGCAGATATTAAGAATTCAATAAACTTTTGCTCTTGACATAATAGTATGGTTAATGACCAATATTCATAGAATGCAGAATGAAATTGTAGTAATATGGGAATGAGATATTTTGTGAGGTAGATTAACTATGATAAGCAAGTAGATTTTTAAAAAATAACTGCTACTTTTAATTTTGGGAATAAAAAAGTATACAGAATTAGAAATGTATAATGGACACTACGTGCCCATCACCTGCTTCAATAATGATCAACATTTGCTGTTCTAGCGTCATCTATTTCGCCACACTTTTTTTCCTGAAATCTAGTAAATGAATCCCAGTCATCGTGTCACTTTACCTGTAAATAGCTCAGTATGCATTACTATGAGAAAAAGATGTTTTTAATATAATCACAATGTTATTATCACACTTAACAAAACTAATAATAATTTCTTAATATTATTCAATATTCATTTACGTTAAAATTTGCTGGATTATCTTATCAATGTCCTTTTGTAATTAGTTTGTTTGAATCAGGAGCAAAAAAAGACTCACATGTTGCATTTGGTGGTCATGTCTCACTGTGAGACTTTACACCTATATCCACTGAATACTTGGTGAGCACCTCTAAAATCAGTGACCCAAGACAATCTAGGGTCAGGGTGCTATAGCCAAGTAACCATAATACTACCCTAGGAAAGCAACCACATGAAGAGGTTAAGAGTTGTGATCAATTTAAAATAATAGATTTTTTTTAAATGTTAGAAATTTCTTTATTATTACTTACTAAGCACCGCTTAATACTGCAGAAGATTTCAAATCACCCTTCAGGAACTCACTCTTCCCTCCCACCCAAATTCTTGATAAAGAGCCTTTCAGGTAAAGACGTGCTCTCTTCTCTCTTCTGTATAAAATTTTATGAAATAAAGGCAAAGAACTGTGTACACCTTGCTGTGAAATGCTGCCCACAGTGTCTTCCAGGCTCCCTTCCCTGTCCAGGTCCAGAAGGACTCTTGTTCATGAACTGTCTCTTCACAAAGCAAGTCCACCACTTGGTGGGTTGATCATTCTGAGGGTCAAAAACTTTCTCACAAAGTCTCAGTCCAGGCTCTTGCCTTAGCCACTGTCAATAGGCTCTCATCTTCCTGTTTGTAGGTTTGCAGAAATTGTGTTAAGTGGAAAACCAGGCTCTCCGGGAATGGGACGATTAGTGATTCCCAATGTATACATTTCTTTCTCGCCTTGGCTTTTGGAATTGCACTTTTGGAGTTTCTTTAGACACTCAGAAATGTAGAGAGTTATATATATATTAAGGTCCTATCAGCTTCATTCTTAATCTCATAGTTTTTGAAGAAGACATTGGCCTTGAAGTAAGAGATGGCTTCATCCACAATGTCTGTATCCTTTGTTTCTCTAGGAGCGGGTCCTTTGAACTGACTTCGGATAGGCAACAGTGCCATGTTTGCAATGAGTTTGCTGTCGGGGTCCATGAGAGAAGAGTGGTAAGCCAGCATCTTGGGGACCCCCGAGTTTCAGTCCAGATGAGTAGGATTGGGTTAGAGCGCTGCACTCTAAAATAATAGATTTTTATAAAAAAGTCTAAGTATTGTGCCCAAACTGCTTATGAATTACAAATGGAAAGAGCATAACAGTGAAGAAACTCGGCAGACACCAATCAAGTGGTTAATAGAAACATCTCCAATAATAAGGCATATCAACATTATAGTGTGATGAGAAGAACACCATATCAAGAATGCATAACATGGTTCCAGAAACGTTGGACAAACCCAAATTTTACAAAATAGCTGACCAGAACTCTTCGAAAGTGTCAAGTTTAGAGAAGACCGAGGAACTGTTAGAGACTGCAGGAGATAAGAAGACATGACAACTACATGCAATGTGGGAGTCTGGCTAGCATCCTGGAATAGAAAAAAACATTAATGGAAAACAAATGGTGAAATTCAAATAAGGTCTGTAGGTTAGTTAATAATATTGTAGCAATGTTAATTTCTCAATCTTGGTAATTATACTATGATCACGTAAGATGTTAACATTAGGTTAATGGGGGAATGGATATAGAGAATTTTTTTGTACTGTTTTTGCCGTGTTTCCTTAAGTATAAAACTAATTCAAAATAAAAAGTTAAAAAAATAGAAGTCTGACATTTATTTAATGTGTTGGTTTTTGCAACTATGAAATCATCCATACGTGGTTAGCAGTTCCTCTAGGCTGAAGTCAGTCAGTATTTTGTTTCCAAAAGGCCGTCAGGGTTTTAGTTTGTCTCTCCTCTTGGCTGGCTCTCCTGATGTGTGGGCAGCATAGATCATGATGACTTTCTCCTGATGGCGTGTACTGTCCCCACATCCTGCTCATGGTCACCGCCATGACTGGGCCCACTCAGGCTTTCTGATAAAAAGCTTTCAGGCCCCATTCTCTAATAGAAGTTTTCTGTGTGTTCTATTTCCCACTGTTAACAATTCTATCATCCTCCCCCACCTGGGGTGGTACCCTCCAGTCTTTTCCCTTAAGTGAACAGGCTGCTCCCCATTCCAATCTGGTCAAGGTCAAGGAGGCTCTGGGAGATGATAACCACTGCACTTCTGATGGCAGTGGGTAGTGTGAGGGCCGTGTCCAGGCTCTGATGCGAAAAGCCTTGGGGCACATGCAGACATTTCCAGTGGGCTGGATTGCATTACCTTGTGTTCCTGGACACCCTGCCGGTGTTTCAGCAGAAGGGAAAGAGGGGAATGGAGCTCCAAAGGACAGGACAGTGCTGGGATTTCAGTCCTCCCCCTGGACAGGTTCTCTGCTTCCATCCTTAGATCTCTGCTGAGCAGAGAGGCTGTGCTCCTCACAGCCTGCTCTCTCTTAGAAGTGGGGTCTGGGGGTGGTAGGGGCTGTGGCCACGAGAAGGGCTTGGGGTGGTAGGGGCTGTGGCTACGAGAAGGGCTTGGGACAGCACACAAACTCATTGAGGGTGGGGACAGTGCAGTTATCTGTAACCTCCTCTATAACATCGGCACTTGCCTGAGTGCTGGCATCTAGTAGAGTTCCAGGGAAATTGTGTTCAATGAGGAAACGATTGGTGAGAGAGGCCGTGACCTTCAGTGTTACTTCCTTAGCAACTTATCCAGTTCAGACCTTCAGTGGCCCAGGGTCAGTCTTCCCAAAACCAAGGCCTTTTTGAAAACCTCCATTTCCCGAAGTTTGGGAAGTGACCCAGAGGAGCCCCCCGAGAGCCTGTCTTCAAAGAGCCTTCGCAGTCCCTTGATTTTCGGAGCGACATCCCATGAAGAAATGGGCCAAGCAGAGCCAACTCTGGCCTTTCCATTTTGCGTGCCCAACTCTTGTTTCCAAAACGGTTTCTGTTTTGGGGAACTTGAAATTTGCAAGCTTTATTACTCATTTAATCAATATTCAAATCGGCATTTATTAAGCTCCTCCTCCGTGGCAGCCAACAACGGGGGCTGCAATGGCGTGCAGCCAGGCCCTGCGTTCCTCAGGAGTGAGCCACTCTACAGGCCACAGCTGTGCTGTGATCTTTGGGAAACACCATCTGCATCAGCTTGAACTTGCCCCAGGTATCTGGGGAGGGGCCCTCCCTGTTCTCTGACGTGAACAGTTCATTTCCCCTTGCACCCCCACCTCACTTTCACCTTCAAATCCATGCTCTTTCACTTGAAACCCCCAAAACCAGTCTCACGACACCTTAGAAAAGGCCTAGCGTAGCATCAAGATTTCTGGATTTGGTGGCCTGCAAGCAAGGATTCTGGCTGGAGGATTCCCATTCTTGGACCTGGGTACTGGGCTCAGTTTGGGCCTGCCGAAGGTGTACAGGCTATGCTGCTTTAGCTTAGAGGACCAAACAGTTAAGGTGGGCGTTTATAGAACTCTCATGGAAAAATCCAGAGACAAGTGAATGGCCCAGGGTGAGGAAGTGAGGCTACTTCTATCTTGTCCCTTCACCAAACCCAAGGGCTTGCCTTCGTTTTCTTGGCTGAAGTTGCCTCACTATGGGTTTCAACCCATAGCAAGGTAGCAGAGGAGGACATATGACCTATAATTTGTTGACATTACTTTTATTCATGTCCCATTGGCCAGAACTTACTCCTGTGGCTATAATTAGCTTTAAGGAAGGCTGGGAAATGTAGTCTCCAGCTGAGAGGCCACATACCAGATAAAATTTCCAAGGCCTATTAGTAAAAGGAAGGGGAGAATGGATACAATGGAATAATTACAGTCTCCATCACACACTCCTTTAGTTCTTTTTCGCACTGCCCAGATTGTTCTTGCAACTCAAACCTCAAACCTCAACCATCCCACATTCCCTAACACCGTGGCTCTCTCTGGGCTGCTGGGCCTGGCCTACTGACCAGTTCTCTTAACTCTTCCTTAAAGTTGCTATTAGGAACTTCCTTGGGATGGGGGAGGGGTGGGGAGGGCTTCTGATGGAAGAGTTGTCACAAAGAGAGAAACAAGATGTTGACAGCCAAGGTGGGGGCCACCCAAGGCCAGATCCACCCGCTTTATAGATATTGCAGGCCTCTCTGTACATCAGCGTGCAGGAATGAAACATGTCAGGAGACACTGCTGAGCCATGTCAGGGCTCAGGGTCAGGAGAGAAAGCCGCTGAAAATGAGCATTTGAGGGAGGGTCCAAGTGTAAGCTAGAGACTGCTCACCAGGAGTCATGATCACATCTTCCTCCTCCTCTTCAGCCTCTCCAGCATCATTATGATCATTATAACTACCACTTACTGGGCACCACTAGGCCCAGGCCCTCTGTATGCATCATCTCCTTTAACCTCCACTCCAACCCCAAGAGCTGGTGTTATGATCTCTACCTTCCAACTTGAGAAATGGCCACAGAGTGGTAGGACTGACTTCTCACTGTTATTGTAAGGCTTAAATGAGATAATGCATACAAAAGAACTTGCTCGGTGCCTAGAAAACAGAAAGTACTCATTAACTACATTAGCTTGTATTGTTTTAACAGGGAAGGAAACTGGCTTACAGAAGGCAAGTGCTTTTGCAGTGCTGGCTCCAGAATTTACACACAGGAGGGGTTTATGGTAGTGTTCTGGTCTGGGGTGTTGATGGGACTGCTAGGACACTTGTCTCAAAACGGTTGGCACCAGAAGCACAGGGTGTTAGCTTAGCTTGTGCATAACGACGGTACCCACATTTTCTCATTGAGTCTATGTCAGTTGTTTATTACAATGATGATAATTATTGTTTGGAATTGCTTGAGGTCTGATAGAGGTCATGGGTGGCTAAGCTCCTCCAAGCTAACTTTTGGTGTCGCCACTATCATAGCCCAAGCCCTGAAATAATGGGACCAGGATTTGAGAGTAGTCCCGATTCTAGAGCCCTGAGTAGAGTCTTCGCTACTTCCCTGAACCACTTCTGTGAGTTGGCAGAAGATGTGACAAATGGGAGGTTTGGTTTTCCTTAAGCCTGAACTCCTGCCTGAGGATTTCAGAGTTGATAAGCTCTCACGTTTCTGTGGGGCCACCTCACTGTTTCCCACAAGTCAAAACTAGACACAGAAACCCGAAAGGTAGATTTCTCTTTCATGCATTTGCCGAAGAGCAGAGACTCCTAACAGAGAAGATGAACTTGGACTGGTTCTCTTTACTGTTCTGCAATTTGTTCTGGAAAACTCTCTCATAGCATTAGGGCAACTCTCCTGTCCGTCCAGCAAGCTTACTAGATGTGACAGTCTCCATTTAATCAGAATTTTTTATTCTCCCTTAGACAGGCTCAAGGTGCTGTCATAGGCTCCCCATACACAGCACTAATTGGCTTTTCCCCAAAGGGGTCCTATCGGGTTTGAAAGTCCCTGGACACCTATGGTGACAACAAGCAAGGCTGGGATTTTCAAATCTGAAAAGAATGTCAAAGACACTGGTTTGTAAAAGCCCAATCTCAGATTGTGGCCAGAGGTAACAGTGGTTTTTGTTTGGCTCTCAGTGAAAAGCAAAGCCAGCCCCACCCCTGGGGAGCTAGATGGCTGGCTCCTTGGTCCATTCTTCCTAAGTCACCAAATATTTATTGAGAACACCATATTAAGCACAGGGAATATGCTTAACTCAGAGCTCATTGTCCTCTGTCGAGAATGCAGGTGTTTAATGAGACAAGCAAGTCTATATTTTCTTCATTTTGGGACCAAATCTGTGAGTTTGTTCATTTATCTGTTTTTGCACTTTTCAAACATCCTGAGCACTTGCTGTGTTCGATGGTGTGCACATGATGCAAGGAAAGCCTGTTTCTGCCCTCAGCCTCTACTCTGTATCTAAGGTGAGAACAGCCTGGGTGTGAACAGCCAAGAAGCAATGGGCTGACAGGTGCCCTTTCCAAGTGCAATAGTTCATTTCGTGTGTCAATTGGACCGGGCCACAGGGCACCCAGCTTTGTAGTTGAATGTTATTTCTGAATGTGTCTGTGAGAATGTTTCTGGGTGAGATTAATGTTAGAATTAACAGACCGAGTTGAGCAGATTGTCCTCTGCAATTTGGGTGGGCCTCATCGAATCTTCTGAGGGCCTGACTCGAACAAAAAGGCGGAGTGAGAAAGAATTCTCTCTGCCTTTCTTTGAGCTGAAACATTGGGGTTTTTTCCTGCTGTCAGACTTGGACTCACACTGGAGCTTACACCATCGGCTCTCTGGGCTCTCCAGCTTGCTGACTGAAGATCTGGGGCTTCTCGGCCTGCATAACTGTCTGAGCCAATTGCATGTAGTAAATCTATCTATCTATCTAATCTATCTATCTATCTATCTATCTATCTATCTATCTATCTATCTATCTATATACCTACCTATCATCTATTGTCTATTATCTATCTATCTAATCTATGCATTTCTGTTTCTCTGGTGAACCCAGACTACCCCAAGCAATGATGGGCATCCAGTGGGAGCCCTGGAAATGTCTGGTGTATTGAACAGAAGTGCCCTTGTATGTTCTTCGTGCTTTCGAAACGTGGGGCGATGAGGACGAGTCAGACTGCAGAAGGGTCTGGGCTAGCCCCCCGCCGCTGGCCTCCCTTCCTCTGCTCTCTTCCCCCTCCTCACCCCACTCCTCTTGTCTTCCCCTGACCCCCCGCAACTGCCCTTCCCTGCTCTCCACCTCTCCCCTTCCCTTTCCCTCTTCTCTCCCCTCTTCCCCTTTCCCTGTTTCTTGCCTTCCCCACCTTCTTCTGGCTTTCGTTATTCTGAGGTTCTTGCTTTTCCCTTAAAACACAGGTTGCAGGTTAGGGCCAGGTAGACATATTTCAAATGAAGGTGTGAATAATTAATAAGAATTAGAGTGTTGCTACCCACCGCTACCCCAGGGTTAGTGATTTTTTATTGTTTAATCAAGGGAACAAATTCTGAGCTATAAAGCTGATGCTCCAGGGGGGAAAACACAGACGTGGGTCAGTGAGTGGGTGGCAAGGTAGTTTCCTGGCCGTGAAGCCTCTGGGCCCTCCCAGACACCAGTGTGTTTGGTTCTTCAATACCCCGGCAGGGAAGTGGGCTCCTTTTCTGGTTTCAGCCAAGGTGGGAGAGGCCAGGCCACAGAATCTGCCCAGGCCGGGTCCACAAGCAGGTCAGAGGAAGGGCTTGGTTTACTCAAGGTCATGTGTACCACGAAGGCCACCAAGTCAGCGCCACAGCATTCTTATCCCAGACGAAAAGCCTTGTGAGAAAACGTAAATGACCGCCTGAGGGTGCTGTTACTCCACAAGTTTTCTGCAAAGACCGCTGTCAGCTAACAAGGATGTCCAGATTTCTTTTCTTTTGGGGCGTCAACCAAAGGGTGCCTCTGCAAAGAGGAGCAACACGTACTTCCAGGTCTGCATGAATAAGGAAAAGCAGAGGTGGGAAGACTACACATTCCGAAAATGGCTTGACGTGAAATAATTTTGAAATTTGAATAGGGCACTTGTTTCAATGTGCAGCATAGACGAGCATGGGTCATGCTGCCCAGACAGAATTGGGGTTTGAGCCTCAGTGTCACTGCCCCTAGCTGTGGGGCTTTGTCCAGTGACTGACTCTCTCTGGGCTTCAGCTTTGTCATCTGCTTCATAGGGCACCTGTGAGGGTTATAGGGAAGTGGCATATAAGACTTCCTGGCACCATGCCTCTCACATCAAGCTTAAAAAAAAAAAGCTGTTATCATTAAATTCTGTTTACAAAATTAAAAAAAGTGACTAAGAAGGCTTTTGCTGCTTGCAAGACAAATGAAGGGTGGGCTGGGGTCCAAAGCTATACCACTGGATGACAAAGGAAGGCACATTTAGACAGAGGGATTGGCTAGGTCAGGACTAGCAGAAAATACCACCTGAAGGGTAACTTGATTTCTACCTCCTTTTCCTGTGTAAAAAGGTTGGTGCTGCATTCATGAGCTCGCCCGGCTGACTGCTTTCAATATTACTCTCAGTCTTGTCACTTGGAGCAAATTTCACTCTCATCTCCTTTTCCTTGTTCAGACTGCTCTTCACCCCAGCTAGAGGAGCAAAGCGATTTCCAGAATATAATGTGGAATGCAGGAACTTGAGAGGAAAGCAAAAAATGAGCCATTAGCAAATTATTATAGAGGCCATGTGGAATCCAGGGTTGACACAATGAAGAACTGAGTATGTGTGGTAATTATGGGCACTTGAGTTGTAGAAAAACATATGAAATGACATTTTTTCGTCTTTTAGAATGGCTGTGATGGCAAGAAGCATTCTGTAAGCCATTATTATGCAGCTCTCTTTCAAAGGTTGGGCTCTGTCAATGAGTTTTAACCACTAAAGAAAAGAAAATCTATTTGGGGCTAAGGTAGTTGTAGGAATGGCAGCTTCTGAGTTTGGTGCTGACAGGTGCTGGTGAAAAGCTGATTAATCCCATTCATGAATATAATAGGCTACATTTGTATAGCTCTGCATAGGGTACTGCAAGTACTTTTATATAAACGGTCTTATTCGATGTTCCCAACCACTCTTTGAGATATGAAGAGGACAAAGAGTGTCATTACTGTCATTAAGAAAAACAGCTTTATTGAGACATAATTCATATACCGAACAGCCTTTAAATTCAATGGTTTGAAGCATATTCCCAGATGTATGCAACCATCACAAGTGATTTTTGAACATTTTTGTTAGGTCAAATCCCCCCTATCTTTTAGCTATCACTCCCTCTATCTTCTCCCTATCCACTTCTCTTCCCACTCCCAGCCCCAAGCAATCATTAATTCACTTTCTGTCTCTACCCATGTACCTGTCTGGACATTTAGCATAACTGGATTCATATAATATATGGTCTTTTGTGACTGGTTTCTTTCACTTAGCACATGTTTTCAAGGTTCAATCCTGTTGTAGAATGTATCAGTACTTCATTCTTTTTACGGCTGAATAATATTCCATTGTATGGAAGTCACACACTAATCAGTCCGTATACATTTAGGTTGTTTCCTTCCACCTTTGTTTATTTCATATAATGCTACAATAAACATTAATAAACATTAATGTACAAGGGTTTTTTTTGTGTGTGGACATCTGATTTCATTTCCTTTGTGTGATACTTAGGAGTGGAATTGCTACATCATACAGTAACTCACTGCTTAAGTGTTTGAGGAACTGCCAGGCTGTTTTCCAAAGGGGCTGCATTTTAATATCCATCAGCAGTGTAGGAAGGCTCTGATTTCTCCAGATCCTTGCTTGTTATTATCTGACTTTTTGATTTTAGCTATCCTAATGAGTATGAAGTAGTATGTCATTGTGAATTTGATTTGTACATCCCTGATGACTAATGAGGTCAAACATCTTTTCATGAATTTATCAGCCACTTGAATATATTTGGATAGATGGAGAGATGTCTCTTCAGATCTTTTGCCCATTTTAAAATTGGGTTGTCATTTTTATTATTGAGTTGTAAGAATTCTTTATATAGTCAAGATATAATACATTATCACATGTATGATTATTGATATTTTCTCTCATTTGGTGGGTATTAAGTTTTGGTAAAAGGTGAAAGATTCATATGATTTGAAGAGAAGCAAGAATATTTGGGTAATATCCTTTGAAGCACAAAAGTTTTCAATTTTAATGACCAATTTACAGAGACTTCAAATTTTTAAAAAAATAATCTTCATTAGTTATGTTGGGTAGCAGGTTTTACAGATCTCATGTTGTCATGTTGCATATGGAACTCTTATAACTGTTATTTAATAGATAAAAAAGTGTTTGGGAGACTGGGGGTGACAGAGGGGAAAGGGAAATCACCTAGGATCAGAACAGTAAAAATGTCTAACCATAGAATTCCAAGGTAGTAAACAATGTTAGATGTTAGCTATATCAGCTTTTACTGGATAAAGCAATCTCTCTATGACTTAAATAAGGTCTTTCAGGTTCTACTTGAATAAGGAACACATTGCTATGAGTTTAGATCGAATATTTGTCCCATGAGTAACATAACTATGTAAAACCAAAGCAACTGGTGCTTAGCAAGATCTGCTGTATGCACAAGCAAAAGGGGAAACAGAGAAAACAGGTTCTTTGGAATCCTCAATAACCTTATGTCACCAGCAGGTCATGGGCATGCTGTGAAAAGGCAACTGGCTGTCCTTGGACACCAGGTGCCCAAGAGACTGCTCTAATTTTAGAATTAACATAGTGCTTACTAAAGAGGTCCAGGACTCATGGGTCTGGAATGTGATGTTCTTTCACCCTCAGGCTGTGTAGACTGTTGATTCTACTCCAATCATTTTCCAGTACTGAGGGAGAAAGAACAAGACCACATAACTGGCATGTGTCTGAGGAATTTACCAAGAAATACGATTTAAATGACAATCTTGAAAGAGTTGGTAATGGCCACTCTCTGATGGCCTAAGAGCTTGTTTTCATGGTGGCATTGTGCCACCATGATTAGCCTCTGCCCTCTCCGGATCCTTTTTCTGAGTGGCTCTGTCAGCTCTGGAACCCAGTAGAGGCATCTCCTGGGCCCTGCCACCAGCCAGCTTGTATTGTGTTCAGTCAGTGGGAAGCGCCAGCAGGTCAGAGAGTGAGAAGAGAGAGGCTAGGGTACTGCTCCCCTGCTCTGGAGCCTGGTCTCTAGCTAGAGCTGTGGCCCCTCCTCTGTCTCAGATCCAGTAGCTCAATTTCCTGTCCTTGTCCTGTTGGGCCTAGGAGTACTGCTGACAGCTGCTTTCTGGGTGTCTCATCATCTCCTGTTTGTACCCTTAACACCCACCCCTTTGAAACTGACCTTTACTGAAATGTTTTTGAGTCAAATGGGAGTGAATTCTATATTCCATCAGATTCCTTCTTACCATCTTGCCGTGGTAACAATGTTCCTTCCATCGCCCCACGTTGCTGTCCTAGCACTACGTCTAGGTGACCTCATGTGCTCTGAGTCCCGTGTAAACAAAATAGATGACCTCATTTATATCCCACCCTGGAATTTCAAGCCTCTGTTGGACCCATGAATCTGTTTCTTCCACAAGATTCTCACAGAGGAAGAAGAGCTAACACTTCTATGTGGCTCACATGTTGCTTAGAATCAGAACTGCTTTGGTTCCTGCACTTTCCCTCTGTTAGTGCAAAGTATGCAGAGTCTTTGTACCATTACAGAATAGTGGGGAGTTTTAACATATAGCACATGGTATCCTAGTTTAATTTGTGAGGAGTTGTCCTCTGAGTTCTGTCCCAAAGTCTGAGCTAGTTAATACTCTTCGTTGTCCATGAGCAGGAGCTTAAAACATCGTTTCTAAAAGGTTTAAGCATATGACAAGCAAACTGCCCTCTAGGTCTGGGCTAATTCACCCAAGCTTGATCTTTGTAGTCATAGCCAAGTGACTAAACACTCTATTTATAAAGAGAGGGGGCTTCTCAAGACCTGGGCATGTCCCAAGCCAGCCCAGGGTATATTTTACCGAGTGGTTTGCTGGCATACTGGTTTGGGTCTTTTGTTTATTTATAGTGACGGTAACATTTTTGGCACTTACAGTTTCTTCTAAAAGCCAGACAACCTGTTATCGTAGGCTGTAAGTGGCCCAGCTTCCACTGAGTTAGAAATGAGTGTTCGGAGGAGCAAGGGAGCTAGGGAAGAGTTCGATTCGCATAGAGTTCTCTAATAGAAATGAGTCTTTGGAGCAGCCATGTTGGCTACCAAGGAAGCCTGTGAATTCGCCACGGAGCTGTCAGGCCAGCTTAGAGGCATCAAAGATGAAAATCCCGAGTTATTTCTGGCATAGGTGATTGATGTTTCAAATAGAAGATGATGACATTTTGATCCAGACTCAATGTGATGGGAGTTAATGAGGATAATGATGATGATGATGTTATTTACATGATACCTTTCTTCCAAAGAACCTTTCAATCCTTTTACCTCATTTGCGTTGAAAATGTCCCTTAGGAGGAGGGGAAGGTGTTATTAATCTGTTTTTATGGAAAGTAGACATAGAGTTAATTGCCCAGCTTTCAGGTTCCACTTTGATGGTGAGAAGAGATGTTTAAATGACACATTAAACTTGGAGAAATTAAACCTAGAGAAACGCTGGTCTCAGTTTCCATTCGTCCGATACAACGCTGCCATTCCAAGATATCACTGCCCGACCTCAGAGCCTTCAGGGGACACCCACAGACTGCCAAATTCAGGCTCCCTGAATAGCAAGGCCCTCGCATTTCCCATGTCTTAGCCAAGCAGACCCACTTGCTTGCCCCTACCACCTGCTCTGAGCACCTCATTCTTTTATAACGTCCACATTTGCAGTGAGTTGTTTCGTAACTGTCTTCCTATTTGGCTGGAAATTTCAGGAAAGCAGGGGCTGTCACCGTACAGTTACCCCGGGCCTAGCAGAGTTAACTGGCGCACACAGTAGGTGCTTTGGAAGGGCACGCTGTGCACTCCCACCGGCATGCCTTTGCTCATGCTGCTCCTCAGCCTTGAAAGCCTGCATTCCGACTCGCAGCTCACACCTAGCTGCTCTGTGTGGCCTCCCCTGCTTGGGGACTGCCACAGCACTGTCCTTCTAGTTCTCACCTTGCCTTCTGCTGTGTCATAATCATTTGTGCAGTCGCCCCTCCCTGCCCCTCCCAGACTGTCAGCTTGGCAGAGTGTGGGTTTATTAGGTATGTGCTCACTTATCTAAAACTGGTTGGCCAGCAATCTTCATTCAGTAAAACTCCCAGTTCCAGAATCTGCAGCTCATTCTTCCAGAAGGCTGGGAGGAAGATCAGTCAGGGAACTCCTGCTGACTCGTCCTTTACAATGTGACTGTCTTCTTGTGTTTGAGGAGCACTCTGGCCCTTAGGCAGAGCATTCCATTTTGTACTGGGCCACAGCAGGTCTGCAGAGGTGGCTGCTGGTTTTTTTGTTTTTTTAAGCTTCATTGCCCGTATCAATGCCACCCTAAATAAGGGAGAACTGATCAATGCAACATCAACTGAGAAGGTGTGATTAAATCAGTGACCTCTCCAAGGAATTTTAGTACTGGTCTGTGCTTCTGGTGAGCATTTGCACGTACCATTCAGTTGCAATAAGAAGGCACCATGATGAACTAACTCTGGGTGTGTGTGAAACCTCGATAGCCTGAAGACCCCCAGCTACTAGCGATGTGGGCATGCCAAACGTCTGCGATTTAGCATGCCATATACATTAGAAACAGCGGCTTGAGCGATGGTATCATAGAATATTCAGGGTTGTTAAAATTGATGACATGCATTTATGTTTACTGCTATGCAGAGATGCCCCAATATATTGCCAAGTGAAGGAAGCAGGCTAAGAATAGCATGACTATGTAGACTTATTCCACATTTATATCCATATCTAGTCATACATGTGAGGATATTGTCTAAAATGCTAATAGTAGCTATCTCTAGGTGATAACATTTTGGGTAATTTTTTTCTTTAACTTTGTTTTTATAGTTTCTTTTGTGTTGTTTGAATTTTATTGTTACAGTGAGCAGTTATTTTTACAATCTGAAAAAGAAAACAAAACTACTTTCAGATAAAAAAAAAATTGTTGAAAAGAAAAAACTCATTTAAACAAATCTTTCCATTTCCTTAAAGATGCTTACTGGAAAACAAACAAAAACAAAAAAACACAGTCTTGTATGAAGAGGAAATTGTTTAATTCCCTCCATAACTGAGCCACATTAATGTACTGATGGCAGTTAGTCGTCAAAGGGAACTCGGAAGCCTTGTAAGGAGCAGAACGTGTGATATCAAGATCTACGGACCCAGCATGAGCACCACGTGTGCTTTCTAAGTGCCTGAAGGAGAAAGCAGGCCTTCCACTATCGTTTTAATCCAGGCTACTGATGGTAGTCGATTGACAGGCACAGTGTTTCTGATCCCATAGTTTACAGAAGAGAGAAAACTTCCCATCACTGAGAGCAAAGAAACGACAAGTTCATTCACCACAGAAAGGAGACAGAACACTGTTGATCACAGTACAGTTCACACTTTATTCCATCGTGATTGGTATACTTGTGGAATCAGAACAGCAAGAGAGTAAAATCAGTGCAGAACTTCTCGGGACAACAGGGCCGTGAAAGGCATTACTGGTTTTGGCACACAGAGTGTATAACCATATGCTGGTTGGAACGAGGTGGTCAGTAAGATAAAATGCACACATCCAATACCATGTGGAAATCATGTCCGAGTTCTGTAGACTGTTAAAGAGTAAATCATTACAAAGACTAACATGCAACTCTAGGTAAGTCACAGTATTGATCTACAGACTATTTTCTCCCCTTAGAAATGAAGAGATGGCCTTAGAAATCTGTTCACTGTAGCTTAAAAGAGCGACCAATAGACATTAGCAAGATCTGCCTATGTATTTCTATAGCAATCCACCATAGTTGAAGAAATAATGCTAAATAAGCTACTTCCTCTATATTTGCCCTTATGAAATTGAATTGTACTGACTGACCAAGTAATTTCTACTTTTACTTACTTAAATACAATTACTAATGTCTTTATAATGTCAAAAACCAGTTTTTGTTAGTTATCCTATCCTTACAGATCACAATAGACACATGGAGAACCTATGTAACATTATGTTGATGAGAACATCAAAGAAGTAATACTACTACGTTGCAAGTATTTTAGATTTCACATCATCATCTCACATAGGGAGTCCAAAGAAGCCAGCCTAGTGGGTGACACAGCAATGCAGAATAAGATACCATAGAAGAGGCACCCAGATTCTACGTGATTTCTTTAGACAAAGAGAAGGAAAGAGGGAAAGAAACAAAGAAAAGGACAAGTGAAAAACAACTTTCTATAGAACAAATAGTTCAAAAGAAGAATCTGTTTATTTAACATAATTGAGAGCAGTTCTTTAATTTGGAATGATAGCAGTAAAAACATTGAAAATTATACGCCAGTTAGCTTTAATATTAAGCCTAAACCAGCTGATCGGGTTAGTTTTCTTGTGGTAGTTTTTGAGATGCTGAACTCCTATGAGGGGATTTCTGCTTGTGGCAGCATAAGGCCGTATTTAGCCTCAGTGGGAACCACAACTGCTAAGGACAGTTTTCCTTTATTAACCTGGACATGTGGGTAACATTTACTGTCTCTCTCTGGTACAAAACATACTATTCACCCATGGTAAGACAGCTGGAAATAGGACATTGACCAAGGTATGATTTATGCATAGGATGCATATAATTAGGTATTTGCAGGTGAAATGAATGTAAAGTTAAGCAACAAAGAAGAGAAAGAGGACAAGGAATTTCTTCAAGTTCTGGCAAAAAAAAAATCATCAAATAAATTAAGAAGACAGAGTCGTTAAGGATGTATGGGCTTTCTCAGGGGTTTATCACTTCCATTTGCCATTGGGGAGATAGAAGGAATGAAGGAAATTCTTTATTGATCACCAAACATAAAGGATGTTTGATTACACACATGTGGGTGAGCTGAGCAGGACTTGAAGTGATATTTCTTAATCTCCCTGATTCTTACTCGTAAATAGTAAGCTACAGGCAATACAGGAAAGGTGGAGATGACCGGAAGTTTGACAGCATGCCAGGATCAGTCACCATTCCTTGGAAAGTACCATTTCCTTGGCCTGCTAAAAGGCTGATTCTTTCAGGTTTAAGTAAAAGACAATGACCTCTCCCTTCACTGTGACATTGTTCTGTGTAAGACACTTGTGACAGTTTAAGGTTGTGCAATCTGAAGGCTAGAGAGGAAAGGAGTTTTAATTGAATTCCACAGTAAGTACTCATGGATATTTCAAGGTAAAATTGTCCATTGTCAGCAGTTGGCTTCAAGCACCAAGCCAATCCTTCCATCTGGCTCATGCTCCATCTGGCTCACACTGGGCCATCGATAATCAGTTTTAGATGTGATGTCTCTTTTGAAAGAAATACCATCGCTAGGCTAGGATGATTGCTAGGGGTAGAAGGTTAGAGATAGGATGAGTCACAATGTGGGGAAATAGTAATGAGCTAAAGGAAAAATGAATTATTCCTCTAGGTCTGTATATGGACAATAACGAAGCAAAAATTCATGGAATGAAACTTAAAGACTTTTTAAGATTTTGAGCCATGGGGTGTTTCCAAATTTCTCAGTCTACAATCCCCTAGCAACCGTGTGGTGCTGAAGTGACCCTCCTAAAGTGCACTGCCATGCTTCTTGGGGAATTCAGATCTCTGGGCAAACAGGATGTGCCTCTGTGCAGGAAGCTCTCCTCCCAGCTGAGGGGCCTGTTGGCCCCTCTTGGAGACAGTCGGGCTGGTGGCAGATGTAGCCAAGAGCAGGAGGAGACTGAAGGCAGACAGGGTGAACATGCGGGAAGGTATCCAGAAGGCAAGTCCCTGATTTTACTCAAGGTCAAGGTGACTGTGATAGAAGTGGGAAGAGCAAAAGAAAGTAACTGGACAATATGCAAGAAAAGAAAAGAAGAAAAGGAGGAGAATCCAGGGATTTTATAGGAAGTAAAGATGATTAATGATATAAAGAAAAAAAAACCCTAGCTTATCTGATTGACCCAGAAGACATTCGTTGGCATATATTAGCAACTAAATGATTTTTGCACTTAGAATACAAACACTAAATGAGTGTTTCCTTATAATCATTAATCACATTGCAATAATTCATTAGCTTTATATTTTCTAGGTTGCTTAATCCATTTAGCAAATCCACAGTTTAGGTGCCACCGTGAGGGGAGGGAGGGGTAGGTGCAAAACAAAGCAATTAAACTTTTATAAATGAGAGTTAGTAGCACAGTGGCACAGTAGATTGTCAATGAAAACGACAAAAGTGGGTAGAGTTGTTGGCCTTGTGAGCTCAGTACTGCGGGCCGCAGGGAGGGCCTGCCACTCAGGAGTCTACCCTCTTGTTAATTAGGATTGAGCAGCAGGTGAGCAGCCCATCCACCTTTTCCAGTTCAGGTAGGCTCACGGGGATCAGCATATAGTCCTTCAGCTTTTCATAAACCTAGAGTAGAAATCAAGGAAAGGGAGGAAGGAGGATTACGTTTCTGCTTCTGTCTTCCCACCTGCTCCCCACCTGGTGTAGAGAATTCGTTTGATTGTGAATGCAGGCTTTTCACTCATTTAACCCCAAGATGTGCATGCAGTGTAGTCCACACATGTGCTCACAGCCGTACCCACAGAGCTAGGAGCACTGGTTAACCACCAGCTCTGTGCTGTCACCTCAAAGCCAAGATGTGTCAGAAATGTGGTTGGTGCCAGAGAAGCCTTTACTCTGCTGTTGTCATTGGTAGATTAAGTGATACACAAAAGGCACTGGCCGCGTTTTCAGTTTGAATATTTCTCTCTCTCTTCACTTTAAAGTGTTCTCAACTACACTTCAGTGTTTCTTTCCTTACCAACACCATTGGCAAAAACTTGACAAAATATAATTTAAGCAAAACATTTCAGGCCAAACTGCTTTTAAACTACAGGTGTGAATTTCATAGCATCTTTTGACACTTGTAGAAAGCGTGTGTCGAAACTTCAAATTAATAGTCCATAGATTTTTTTATTTTTACCTGTGATGATGAAACAAAGCACACTTAAAAAAAAACAAAATTACTTCAAAACACACTGCCTAAAAACAATCTACCATGGTTCTTTAGGCAGTACTTCGTTCCTTATA
Source organism: Lyroderma lyra (assembly GCA_004026885.1). NCBI lineage: Eukaryota > Metazoa > Chordata > Mammalia > Chiroptera > Megadermatidae > Lyroderma > Lyroderma lyra. The sequence goes on along the minus strand of PVJL010002125.1, from coordinate 77,008 downwards.
ATTCACTACAGGGTTACAAGTGATGGAGCCGGACAGAGTTGGGTTCCAAACCTAGTTCTGTCAATTTAGCACTCACAGTGTGACTTTAGTCAAGTGACATCCCCTCTGAGCCTCGGACTACTTTTCTGCGAGTTTGGAATAACAACAGCCCCTCACTGGGCTGCTGTAAGGAGTCATTAAAATAACTTGTGTAGCACGCTTGGCATAGGGCCTGTCCGTCAGCGTAGATGTCATTTTTGGTGAGGACACAGGGCTGAATTCAGAAGCAATTAGTGATTATCTGGTTGCGGATGATCAATGTGGTTGAACAGGCATGAGGGTCCAGGGCTGTGAAACTCCAAGTGGATTCTGTGACGTGAGTGCTTGTTGATATCACAGGTTCTAGGGTGGGGGTCTAGGAACCCGTATTTTTAACAACCCTGAGGCATAGTAAAGAATGAGACCCATTATTTAGTATGAGCTGGTTAAGCCCAGTCTGGGGTCAGGAGTTCTGTGTTTTTCTCAGGTTCACACTTTTAGCCATGGAAATAGAAATTCTCTATGGTTTCCCTCACCCTTCTCTTTTTACCTGGTCAGAGGGAGACTGGTTATGAGGATAAGCCTAGAAATTATACAGTACCACACATTTAAAATGTGGCATAAAATATCTAAAAAGTTTTAAAGCTTATGATGTAAAAAAAGATCAGTGGTTACTAAAGGCTCTTCTGCAATGCTTAGTATAAATACATTGCTCCTCTGGGCAGAGATGAAGATGCTGAAATGCTTAAAAGACAGGGACTCTTGAAGGATCTATAGATGAGCACTGTTTAATCGGCTTGGTAGGATTAAATTGCAATTACCAAAGTATACGGAGGAGACTGGCAGAGTGCCCTCAAGACAAGGAAGATTTTGTTAGACCAGGAAAGACTGTCCATATCTAGGGACAATTCCCTTGTTGGATTCCAAATGCAGACTCAGAGGAACCAGTTGATTGACTCCAAGTGTACTCTATTCCTTCCTGCTCTATCCTTTGGACAAAGTGTTTGTAATGCTTATTATGCTACCTAGGGTGTGCAGCCCCTTCCTTTTGCAGCTCTGACAATGAGCACCCACCTCTTTGGGTCATTCATACGCCAGCGCCTTGAGAAACAAATGGCCCTCTGATAAGGGGCAACTCCAAATTGTCAGAAAACAATTGGACACACTTGACCATTTAAATGTTGGTCTCTATGCTTAATGAATATATGAGTGGGGGAAGTACACTTAATCAGAGCTTGAGCAGACCTCCTTATTTGAAAAACTCTAAATACTAGGCACAATCATCTCAATTACTGTGCATGCATTAAGTGACCAATGACATGAAAGAGAAGAGTGAGTTAAAAACTCATAAACTTTCCTTGTGCCCTAAATTATATTATCCTTTCTGCTTTCCCAATAATTTGATATGTATAGAGAAAAAGGAAGCCCCTGTTGTTTGTCACTCCATCGTGACAAAGTCCCCGGGTAGGAAGACTGGCAGGGAGGCCTCCCTAGCTGCAGTGGCCGGGAAGGATGGTGTTTTACCTTTGCACTTTCTGTATAGTCTTCTGGGGGTCGGTGCAGCAACACGTGGCCTTTGTTGGGAATATTTAAATAAACACAGTTTGCAGCCATGTCATCAGGCACAGTGAGTTTGTCATAGCGGTGGTCACTCATCTGTTGCATGATCTATAAAGAGAAACACAGCAGGCTTAGCAGAGCGTCTCCCCACACTTTCAAACAGAAGAAAGGCAATGCAATGGAATACAAGCTTGCAACCGACACCTAAGAACGTTCACCTGAGTTGACGCTCCCGTCTACTATACTGAGTCACTTAGGACCGGAAGAGGAAAACCTGATGAAGTCCTGATTCTTTGGAAGAATTGCAAGCGTCCTTATTGTTGTTCTTTTAAAAGTGTGTGGTCTCTAATTTTTAAAATGTTTTAAAATTGTTGATGATTTTTCCAGTTTTTGTTCATAAGACCTATCAGTGAGATACAAAATGGCGACATATATGAAAGGCCCAGCTGGGGTTTTGATGATACCCTTGGCTGAGTAAGCAGGGCTGACCCGGTAGGAAAAAAGGAGCATAACAGTGATCAGAATGGTCCGTAATCTGATTTAGCAATAACTACACACACACACACACACACACACACACACACACACAATTTCCTCTTCTATGAACATTTAAATTGAATTTACCTGTTTGTTGGCAGGTTATGCCCTTAACACAATGGGCATACAAATCACCTAGGGAGAATGTTAAACTCGTATTCTTAGGCTTCACTCTTGGTCTCTGATTTTGGTTTGGCAGATTTGAGGTGAGGCATAGAAATTTGAATTTTGAAAGCCCTCCAGGTAATTCTGAGGCAGATTCCTGGATCACACTTGGGTAAAAACTGATTTAGCAGGTCTACTAATCAAATAATGAGGTTATTAGTACCTTAGTATAAAATAACTTTAAAAATAGCACAAAAATAAGCTCTGCACAAAATTTAAAATACTGATACCTCATCCTCACTTCCTCAATACAATCAAAACAAATAATCCCCTCCCCAAACCGCACATATAACAAAAATATCCAAACATCAAAAGCAAAGCAAGTATTATGTTAGGTTTAGTCATGTGGGCTTTTTCTATTCTTTATCAACAGCCACATATTTTAAGGAATCAGCCTAAATGTCATGTAATGAAATGAAAGTATAACAAAATCTTTTCCATAACCTGGTCTAATCTATCTTTTCAGCCTGGTGTCCTTTAAGTCTTCAATATTTTTGTGAAAATGTGCTTCGTATTATTAGACCCCAGAATTGGTAGATTTGCCCACTCGGTCGTGGTGGCATTGGACAGTAAGATTGATGGTATAGAAGAGTGGATGAAACTCCATGCCTCCAAGTGAACATGAAGAATGACGTGCAGTAAGTTCTTCCTGACTCACCAGTCAGGCAAAGCATTCACTTCTCCTAGCGTGGAATACATCAAGGGCCGAGAGAGGCCAGGAGTAATCTGATCATGGACTATTCTTCATAAAGAAGGCAACGTCAGGCATGGGGATGAGCTTATGCACTATATGAAAGGCTGAGAAACACAAAGATGAGCAGGACATAGAGCCCATTTCTGAAGAGGTCACAGTCTAATGGAGAAGACTGACAGACAGATAAATAGATAATCATATTACAGTAAGAATAAGGAGGGCATCATGCAAAGTATTTTAGATTTATCATCTAATCTCAAAATTCTCATTTTATTAGATGAAGAAACTGGACTGATAAAGGTCAAATAACTTGCTCAAGGTCACACAGGTGATTTCAAACCCAGGTCTGTGCAACTCAAAACCTTCTTTATTAATCATCTTACTTTGCTTTCTTTCTTGATCCCCAGAGCTGCAGTGGCTCTTTCTCTCCTACAAAATACCATTAACATCTACTTTTTTTGCATTTAGTTAGTATTTATTATTCTCTTGTGGTACTATGAATTCTTCCCTCAAATACAATCCTACCATGAGGTGGTACAGTATGGTAGCTGCAAGACTTGACTACCCAGCTCTCTTGCATTTTTTAATTTAAATTGTTCTCTGAAGGAACAGGCCCACAGAGTGAATCAGCTGTAGGGTGGGTTCTTCTTTAGAGCCCTGACTGAGAAACCCATTAGAATATGTGGACAATTAAGAAGTTAAAGATACTCTTAAAGATTAACTATTCTAAACAAATTAACAACATATTCAATCTAGCCCTCTTTATAAAATGGATATACTCAGAAATAATATGAAGAGGCTTATATAAGAGAAAAAAAATATCCAAACCCAAGTAGCTCTCTTCTATTATGAATTACTACTTAATTATGGCTTATACAGACTTCCTTCTGGACTGCTTTGAAAGCAGCACCATAGTAGTTTCCATTTATTATTGTGCGAGAGGACACATTAAGACCATCGACTCTGGAGGGAGACCTGGGTTTGAGTCTCTTCTCTAACCTTTATGAGCTATGTAAATTTAAGCTTTTTTTTTTTTTTTTTTTTTTTACTTATTGGTTTTCTAAAATTGAGATAGTCTTTCAGACTTAATGTGAAGTTTAAATAAGATAATATACAAAATAAGGCACAGTAATAAGCCCTTAATAAGCCACTAGTATTTCATGACAGCGTGACCCGACAAAGTTCAAGGTCCCAGGCTGCAGTCCCATCCACTCTTCTGCAAGCTCTAACCTTTAACCTCACTCTTAAAATAACTTGTTTTGGAGGTCAATCTTTATTCTTAAAACCACATAACACTATGCCCATCATTACCCTATGGTGATTTTTTTTTTTAGCTTTCTTCTTTCTAAGACCTACATCACTTAACATGTAATCCAATGGTCTTGCAGGTTTAGCATCCCTTCTACCTGGATCCCCTAAAGAGAACTGCTAGAAGGTTTCCAGACTTTTCAAAATCAGGACACATTTTAATATAAGAGTTTTTACAAAGTTTCTTTTTCTTTTCAAAAGGAATGCTAGGTCCTTGAGTGCAGGTCCAGGCATAATGCAGTGAACAAAAGAGGGGCTTTGGAGTTAGAAAGGTCTGGGTCTGAAGTCTTGCTCTGCCACACACTAACTAACTCTGTGACCTTGAGGGAGTCAGGAAAGCTCTCTAAGCCTCAATTTCCTCAGCTGCAGAATGGGATGACAATGTCATACTTATTCCCCATAGAGTAACTTTGAAGATTATTTAAAAAAAAAAACAGAACAAAACAAAATAAAACAGATCATGTACAGGATGTGCTTAGCACAAGTTTCCAGTACATATTAAATGTGTAAGAAATGTGACCACTCTTCCTTCTTTGTTTCTTGCAAGTCACCTGGCGTATAGCAGGTGATCAAAATATGTTTGTAACTAACTGATGCATTTCTTCACCTCAGAAGCACACTATGATGGACTTTATGATCATTTACATATGTAAACAATTGCATTCCCTCCTAAAAACAAAGCATGGTCTATAGGTATGTCCACAAATATTAATACAATTCATTAAAGTAAACCTGGCTAAAATCAATGAGGCCAAGGTCTATTTTTTCTTTTCTTTTTTTTTTGTTTTTTTCTCTTTTCTCTTTTTTGGGGGGTGGTGGGGGTAGTTCCCTGGCTGGGAATCGAACCCAGGCCGCAGTGTTGAGAGCGCTGAAGCCTAGCCACTACACCACCAGGGAACCCCCTGGTTTTTTCTTTATGCTGTACAGAATGGCGGTATACTCTGTGTCTCTAACCCAAATGACACTGGATGTAAGACAGTAAGAAATGGTGGACCTGGGGTGAACTAGAGCATGCACAGCACCTAAAAGCATTAAAGGGCAAAAGAAAAAAAACTTAGTGTATATAACAAACTGAACATCTATATCTCTTGTCAGTTTGCAACCCCTGATTTAGTAGAATAGCCCAGAAACCCAAAGAGCAGATTGGTTTCTTCATGATATAAATAAATGGGGCTGTTTCTAAAAGAAAGATGGAAGTTAGGATTTGTGTGACTTTTCATCACTCGTGATCCATCTGATCAGCTTGCTTCTTTCCAGGTATGAGGAGTAGGATTACACAATATCTGAATCTCTGTTTATTGTGTCCCATTGAAGGTGGGTCAGCCTGCTCATGTCGGCAGTCAGAACTGGACTGTTATCCATCACAGGGACTGGACCTGATTTATGCAGGAAGTTCACGATTTCTTACAGACCAGTGAGGAGACAGTGCCTGAGTTCTCCCAAGTTGAACCTCAGTGATTCAAGGGTCTCACAAAGATCCTTAAAACATGATATGTACAGCCATTACTGGTCAAGCCTAGACACAAATACAACAAAACCCAAACTATCTCGTATTTTCACTGACTCAATTTTCTAAGCAAGTGGGAGAATGGTGGGTAGCATATTTTCATCCATCACATTCAGGCTAGTTGCTCCCACCACTCATAAGCACTAGATCATTGCTAGTTGGTTTCCAGGTTAATTCATGGTCTATAGGGAATTCACAGCACTCTTTCTCATAGAAAAGAAATCACCTATGGCTCTTAGTGCAAGATGAGTTAAAAGAGAAAGACCACGCCACCTAGGCTGGCTATACCTTCAATGGTCCCATAAGCAGCCTGGGCAAGTTTTCCACCTCTCAGTCTGACTCATGCATGTCCGGTGGTGACTGTGAAGCAGAAACATGGAATGTTGTACATTCCAGAGGAAGTGTGATCAAGGATCATTATCAGCACCGACTTCTTGTTTGTCAGTGAGGGAACAAACCAAAATTCCAAGGTTGTGCCTACCTCAGAAAGTACCCAGTTTCTCTGGAGTGACGGAGACTGTGTGCTTCCTTTTACCCTGGGTGATTTATTTACTTGGGCTCCAGCTCTCTCCAAGTTCCCTCCCCTCCCCCACCCTCACCTCCTTGACTGAACAATGCCCCCAACCCCCATTCCAGTTCCTATGTGTTTGCTTTGTTCTTCAGTTAAAAGGCATTTATTTAAAATTCTGATCACTGTTTTCCCTCACTCTTCAGTGTTTCTCTCTTTTCTGGGCTTTATATTTTATAATTTAAAGCTTCTGGTAGAAGCATTCCTAAAATTACTGGCATAAAGGCCAGTAATGATATGGTGCTGGAGGATTGCTCTACTGATGGACCACTGCAGAGATGAAAGTGGGTCCCAGAGCAAAGTAAGCCTGAAGCACTGCTGGAGGCAGAAATGCAAAACTGAAGCTGTCCTACTTCAGGCATCTCAGAGAAGCCAGTGTTCTTTGGAAGAGACAATAATGTTGGGAAAAATAGGAGCAAGAAAAGAGGAAAAGCAGATATGAGATGGATTAACTCCATAACGGAAGCCATAGGCATGAGTCCTTAGGAGCTGAGCAGGGCTGTTGAGGGCAGGACACTGTGGACATCTCTCATTCACAGGGTTGTCGGAAGTTGGAGCAGACTCAATGGCAGTAACACACACACTCCCAAGCTAGCATGGTTTGAGGATAGTTTTATTTTTTTCATTGCTGTGAAGAAAAGAATGATAATATCCTGAGTCGGGAAATAATTTAATGCTGAGAATACACAAAGTAATTCTACTGAGAATTACTCTTAAAATAAATGTCTTAACAAAACCATCAAAGCCACCTTAAGAGAAGTTTTCAATTAATTTATCAAGGCCCCAGGATTATCATTTTAAAACAGGTTAGAAAATGTGCCAAAAGAAATGACTCTTAATAATAGAGCAGGTCCCGTTTGGAAAGGAGTGGTTCTGCTTAACTACGGAAAGAAAGAAATACAAACCCATGTCAGGCAGTCTTTCTAAATGTCAAGGACTTAGGAAGTGGTAACTAGACAATAAACAAAAAAATCTTTTTTTTTTTTCTCATGAAAAAGCTAAAGGTGTTTATTCTGAAGTTCCTCTTTTGGAACATAAGACAGGCTTCTCTTTTCCTATCAGAGTGATCGTTGTCAGCATGTGTTGTTATTGTTTGAATAAGACAGCTCGCCGTTTATTTATAGCTGGGTTCACGTACACGCACAAGGCAGGGTGCTCGCCGTTCACGGTGGAAAGCGCAGAAAAAGATTGGAGGGACGGAGTGTCTCCCTAACGCCTTTCCCTGTTGTGTTGGAGCAGGCACAGTGAGGAGGCGTGACCCGGCTGCCCTGGCATCACCTCTCAGAGATCAGGGCCTAAGGAGGAGCCGGGGTGAGGCGGGGGGTTTGTTTCTGCTTCGTGGATGCACAGGAGCCTTTGTTACAAGATGAGCATCATTTCAAATATTCTGAGAATGTGGCTATTGGGCCCTTTAGTTCCATGTTCCAACATTTTTTTCCTAAAAAAGGATGTAGGAGGTGTATTGCTCCAGATTTCTGTGTAAATTAATGTTCTTTAACTGCAGGGACTGGACTGTGTTTCCGTCTTCTCACTGTGCCCAAGCCAGAACCGAAAGGAGAAAGCCATAGGCCCTCCAAGGGCCAAACGCCCCAGGGACCTCGGGCTCTGGATTACACACAGGAATTCTATGAGGCTTTGGGATTAGACCTGAGAAGTCAAGATGCTCCTCTAAATGCCCTCTTTTAAAATTTTTGTCATTTCCCAAAGGATTATGTCACTGTATAAAATAACAGTAATTATTTTTGGGATTGGATATAACTGGTGTTGAGTTCAGTTCAACAGTGCTTTATGCAGGTTCCCCGTGGCTATTCTCCAGAGTTGGTGGAAAGTGGGAAAGGGAAAGAGATGCAAAGGTAATGTAGTCACAGGCTCTGCCTTCGGGAGATGATAATCTACAATTTAAGGCAGGAAAAGCATGGGACGGGTATACTAGCAGGACAACGAAAGAGCCTCACTCCCATCAGAAGCCCCTCTTTAATGAGAAAGGCATGCAGGAGACAGGACGTGGCTCTGAGCATCATCTTGTCCACTTCACCGTCTATTCACAGCTGTTGGTTTGGAGAAACTGGCCTTGCTCCCCTGAGTGGGAAACGTCTGGCTTTCAGCCCAAGAGAATTTACATGGCTAGTTGCATTAACAACCAGGCATTTCCGGCAGTTCCCAACATTTCTGGGAATTTTCACATCCAAAGGACTGGAAAGCAGCTTTATTCTCTCACTTGTTACTCATGGTTTCTTTGTATTACATCAATAATTAAAAAAAAATTCCTGGGCTATGTTACTTCACAGAGCAATTTAGGACTTACTGGTCAAATACGGAAGCAAAGGTGTATCAAAGGTATTAGAATATTTAGGAAATACTCAGAGCACACTTTTGGCTTGCTCATGATTGCTTGTCCTATGAAATATACCTATATATCCATTGCAACATATCAAAATTGAGCCAATATTAAAAGAAACTGATTATGGATTCTTGAGATATATAAGATATGATGATCGAGCATACTAATCATAGCTAATCAAAATCATTTATTTATTTATTCATCCAATAAGAGATTATTGAAAGCCTGGACTAAAACAGGCATCAAGCCTGGACAGTCCTTTTAAGGCTGAGTCAATACAGCTATGCATAAAAGTCTAGAATTGATATGTTTTCATTTTTCATACCTTTTCTGTGGATCAAGTCAAAATTTGAGAGAGGCTGTCTTTTAAACCCTCTGTCTGAATTAATGGACTGTTGAGATGCTAAGAATGAGGCGACATGGTGAAGCTACATGGTTCTTTTTAGTTAAATTTGAGCATACTTTCAATGCTAAATATCCCCCTCAAAGTTAGGTGCCATCTCCCTCACAAATTCTCTCTCATATTTGGAGCAGCTGCTTTTGCTCAGATATACTCGTATGACTCACATGAATATATGGAGGAAAGATTTCTGCTTTTCAAACTACAACTACAAATTACATGAACCATTTCTGGAAGGTAGCCTCAAAAACCATGGTTTCTGTGAAAGGATGAGAGAACCCTCCACACTCTTGGAGGCCACTGCGAGCTCTGTGGAGGGCTGGGGGGCAGGGCACAAGCAGGAGGAACAAAGGAACTTGGCTGGCTGAGTCATAGCCCTAAATAATGTTATGATTCCAAGGGAGCAGAGGAGAGGAATTCAGACCAAAGCACTGCTCCCCAAATGCAAAATCTGGGATCCTGTGCTCCCTTCTGACCCCTGCCCATGCAAATCTTTCACAGTCTTATTCTTATGTTTTGTATGTAAGTACAATCGACAGCTCCCTACTTGGCTACCGAAGTCACACCCTGGTGATGCTTTCCCAGATATCTGCGCCCTAAATTTAATCTCACTGTCAAAAATTAATTCTGGGTAGTGGGGGCTTGATCCTTCAGGGTCCCTTGGTTCATGTGATAGCAAGAAACAGCTGAAGCATTTATTGAGCCATTTTCTGTTTATTTACAGTTCATCTGTTCTTCATTCATTTCTCAAAATCCGTTGTTATAGATGAGACAACCCAGGTTCAGAGAAATTCAGTAATTTGTTCAAGGTCACATGTTAAGGTGGTCAACCAGAATTTGGGCCCAGGTATGTCAGCCTCCAAATGTCCACCTTCTTCTGTCATACCAAACTACCACATTGGCAATATCCCTTGAAAGACTAGACTCTGAGCTCATGAACAAGAGGCCTGTGGGCTAATTTTCCCTGTACATATAATTCATTTGGCATGCACACAGTTTTGAAAATTTGCCTTTAAATGCATTTTAGACAGCGAAGGTCTGGCCCCTGAGGCTATCTGAGTTTGCTGGATACATGGGTTAGTTTCCTCAAAGCTGGCTACTATGTTCTTTAAGTAGATGAAAGACAGCAAAGTCTCTGGCGTGGAAAAAGGCAGTGGATGACAAGGCATTTTTGCTTCTTGAGCAGCAGAGGGGCAGGCTGTAAGGTGAGAGACCAGAAATGGTCAAACACACACACTTTACAATGATGCCCAGGACTAGCCCTATCTACTCTGATCCAATTCCTGGTGGATTAATGTTTATTCTCTGTGTGAACAAATGATTTCTTGGTTATCTCATCAGTAAGGCATGCATTAAACAAAAAACTTTTTTTTTTTTTTTTTTGCAATAATTGTGATTGTTTTGCCTTGAGTCATTCAAAGTCCTCCACCCAGCCTACTTGTCTACTTATGGGAGGGTTGACTGTGAAAGCATTAGGAAAGAGTCTGTGCCCACACAAGAGCATTTCTTTTCCTTTTCTTTTTTTGGAACAGCATGAAGAAAAATATCATTGGCACTTCCAATTCTATCACTCTATTTAACTGAACTCAGCCTCGATGGCTAAGAAACAAGTCTTCAGCACATGTTCAGTTCCCAGAGACCTTGCTCCAGGCAGGAAAATGTGGAGGAAAATATATGTAGAATACACCCACTTAAGTTTATTATAAAACTTACTGATATAAAGGATGGGTAGCATACACTTTATAGGTAATAATAAAATGTTCAATACTCTTGACTGTGAATGTCATATTGCCAATGGATTCTCACAGAATGTTTGTTCGGAGCTCATGTATCTGAGGCCAACTTGTAGTTGCAATGGACAAATCAGTGTTAGTTCCAACATGGCTACTGGTTGATATTTTTGTTTTCACTGATGAAACAAATGAGACAATGAAGACATACATTGCAACTTCGCTTGTTTGGCAATGATGCGCGTGAATTCTTTGAAGTGTAATAGTTTTTGAATATTGGAAGAATATTTCTCATTTTTCTCCTTAATGTGATGGATATACCCAAGACTTTTCTTAAATTTAACTTGGAGGATTAAAATCTCTCCATCAGTTTCTCATGTCTAAACAGTCAATAAAATGATAAATCAAGTCCTGTTTTTGTAACATTTGCTGATTTCTGTAATGCAAGTGTTCCCATTGTGCCCAATTTCAATTTACCGATGAGACGTTGAGTTGGGAAGAGATGTGCAATGGCACACCAATATGTAATGTTACCACCACACCCCGTACAACTGATGTAAATAACCTTAAGAGCACAGCTAATGGTGAAGTAATGAGTGTTAAATATTTATTACTTTTGTTTTTAATGTAGTTTATATAACTGTAGGTTTATATAACTGGATATTTCAGAATGGCTGTGTTTAACAACCGGCTGGTTGTTAATTTAACAATTGGCCTTCATAGCTGGTAGGAGCTGGCTCCATCAAACCAACGCCCTCCCGACACAGGAGAGTCTGGATTTCGGCATAAGTTGGCCTGTCGTAGGACGTTCCTTTAAATGGCCCTCCATCCTCTGCTAATGCCACAGACATCTTTAGCTTTAAAATTTGGCTCACGTAACTTTTGCTTCCTCACAGGGAGACAGTATTTTATTTGGGGATTAACCTTCAATGAGTTTATAAATACACTGATAGAAGGTATCAAGAACTTTCAGAAGAGATCATGGCGAACTGAATTTGTTAACTAGGAGCCTAAATTCATCAAAGCTCTCAAACATAGAAGAGAAGATGCCTGAGCTTCTCTTTTCACACTGACTGACTGGACACTTAAAGTCTGATTGTCCTATGGGTAAACAAGGACGTGAGAATCCATGGTCTGCATTCTGGAACTTGGCTCCAATTCAAATCATTGTTTTCTCTGTTACATCATCCTTCTCTTTTATTTCTGGTTATGCTGTTTTGCTATACTTTATGCATCTTTGTAAGCCACTGTTACAAAATGAAGTGGGGTATGATTACATGATTTTAACTAGTTCTTCTAAAAACATGTGTTTTAATTATAAACAACAATATCAATTATAAAGAATTACAAGCTTCATGTAAAAGATTAGAATATGAAAAGTTAAAGTTCTGTTAGACTTACTGCCATGTAATACATTTGTCAAAACTCACTGAGTTGTACATTTATAATTTGTGAATTTTATTGTATGGAAATTACATCTCAAAAAAGCTGATTTAAAAAAAGTTGAAGTCCTCTTTCTCCCCACTCTGTACAATCTTGTTCTTATCTCTTCTCCTTTTCGCTTTGGATAACCACTGTTAAAAGTTCAATATGGGTCCTTCAGGCCTTTTTTTATACATGCACATACTCAAAACAAAACTTGTACCCCCACCCTCACTGAATTTGTTGGTGAAGGTGCCTGAACATCTCAATCCAGAGGCCCCAACTCCATTTCTCTAAGGCTGGTAGGCTTTGCACCCATAAAAGCAGTTACATGTGGTCTTATACTCAATTTCTGTGATTATCTCACAATTATTACACTTTTGCCCATGTAGATTCAGTAGTTCCAATGCCTGAAAATAATGTTATACAAAAATCTAGTAAGTTTTGGGACTGTATGTAGCTACTTGTATTTAATTCCCTGCTACTGAAAAACACTCTTGCTGGCATGGACTACATGATGTTCAGGTGTCTCTGGGGTCCATAAACACCTTAAGGGGAGAAGCACCTTAACTATGATACGCTCAGAAATGGAAATTTCTGTGAAAGAGGGTTGACAGATCTCTTATTTTAGGACTAAGTTTCTTAACCTCAGCATTATTGACATTTTTGGCTGGATAATTCTTTGTTCTCTGGGCTGTCCTGTGTATTGCAGTATGTTTAGCAGCATCTCTGGTCTCTATCTACTAAGTGTCAGTAGCATCTATTCCCCACCAGCTCCCCCTTGTGACAAAGATATCTCTAGACATTGCTGAATGCCCCAAAGTTGCCTATGGTTGAGAACCACTGTCTTTAGGAGAAAGCCATAGAATCTATCAGTATTTTAGGAGAAGAGCAGATACTTATGGGAAATAAGAGGAAAAACAGAAAAAGAAAGAGAAAGAAAACTTCCAAATAAGTATACTGTTTACTCTTGTCTTCTTTCTCTGAAAAGAAATGGATTGGTGTTTTTTATATATTTTTTACAAGACACCAAACTTCCTGGAAATGACTATAACTAAACCATGATTAATGAAGAAAGCAGCCAATGCCACCTTGCCTACATTTGTGTGGGGAGTTCCATGGGCTCTAAGCTTTTCGAGCTTTACGTTTCTGAGATGAGGAGGAAAAATCCTGGTTTCCATCTGGAACAGTCTTTGCTGGTGTCAGACAGTGAATGTTGCTAAGGTGCTCTGAGCATCAGGGAGAGTGATGTCATCTTACAGAAAATGGAGAACTCTAAGTTAGAGAACCAAGCAGGAATTTGGAAACTATCAAGCCCATTTCTCTTCTACAGACCCTCAAAGAGATGAAAAATTAAGTGATTTACCTAAAAATCACACAAAGGTACTGAACTGCAACGTGAGGATTAATCCTAGGCCTCGGGACTCGGCCTCCTCTTTTGGCCTTGGTTTGGTGGCGAGAACTTAAGAGGGACCCAGAGGAGCAAGGTCAGCTCCTCCCCGGATCCTTTCTTCTCTCCCAAGTTAAGGGATCTCTCTTCTCCTAAAAACCGAAATAGGACTGTCTCCCCCCTCTATTGCTGCAATGTCCCAGGTCAGCGGTTCTCATCCCTGGCTGCATGTTAGAAGCTTCTGGGGACCCTTTAAAAATACAGATTTCTGGGCCCGAACCACAGAGATACTTTATTTACTTGGCCTGAAATGGGGCGAAACATCAGTATTTCTTTTTAAGTGCTCCCCCAGATGACTGACTCTACTATGCAGAAGGGATTGAGAACCCCTGTCTGTGCTCTCTCCATAATTTCTACGAATTTGGGGGGTAGAAAGTGGGAGGGGAAGCTGGAGCCGTAGTACTTCTGGCTCCAGTTTCTACTGAATTAGACCCACTTGGATGCACAGTTGTTTTACAGGTGCTATCCCTCTTATAAACCATGTCGACAGTCTTTCTTTGCCTCAGAAAACATCCCGTTCTCATGGGGTAGTAGGTTTTTCTCAAGTTAGGCAGGTTGGAGTAGTGCAGTAATATAAACACTTAAAATAGGACACAAAATGCTGGTATTCTTCAAAGACCTGACAACTCTGCCCTGTGGTTCAGACCTCTCCCCACTCCCTTTCTTTCCTCTTTCTCTATCTCTACATTCCTATTGCTGCTAACAAAGGACACATTTGCTTTCTCTTTCGTTGTATTACCTCCTGCTGATGTCAAGCCTCCAAGGGTCTCACCTTTCACTCCAAAGGACTATATTTTCCTAAACAAAGACAATTTCCCCCTAAGAGGAATTGAGGGTTTAGCTTTTTGAACAGTCTACATGGACACTGTGGCTGCCTTCGCCACATCAATTCCTGCTTTCTCAGTAACTACCCCAGTTTTCATTTGTGTACGCACACCCCCAAACTGGGAAGAAGTTGGTTCTACCCCTGACTCCAGGATTGCAGCCCTAGGCCAGAGGTTCGTTTCTTGACTCACAGTAACCTTAGTGTCTCAGTAATATAATCATGGTGCGTGTAGGCCAAAAAGAAACAAAAACAAACAAACACCAAATAAAACCAAAAAACAAACAAAAAGCCCAAACCCACACTAAAGCAAACAAAACAAACTCCCACAAGCCCTTCAAACCTAACACTTTTACTTATTAAGTAGTTAGGCCCCAACAACTTAAGAGTAGAATTGTGTGTGATATCTGATAAGCATATCTGTGTTCTTTGTGAAAATTTAAAGTATGCCACAGTGGCCCTGTGAGTTTACTGCAATGCCCTAGCAGTCAGGGAACTGCAGGTCCACTGTAATTCGCCTCCTGGTCAGAGTTCAGGAATGGGCAGATGATTGATTCGGACTAGTAAGAATGGACAGGATCTGAAAGACGCTTCCTCCCTTTCTGACAGGACTGAGGTCCCCCCTCTCTGAATGTGGGTGAGGAAGAATGTAGTTAGAAGCTGCTGGCAGTCACGGTGCTCCCCTGAATAGGAGCCAGCTTTATGATGAAGCTTGTCTGTGAAAGATGAAGAAGAGAGACAAAAGAATCGGGCTCTTTGATGGCATGTATTGGGCAGACAGATCAAACCTACTCTAAAATCTGTGTTACTTCAGTACTATGTGAACCAATAAACCTTCTTCTTGTGTCAGTCACCTTGAATTGGCGTTTCTGTTAATGGCTAGTGAAGACAACCTTTATCAACCAGGGCTAAATTTGGCTGTAACAGTAACTATCTGCTCTTCAAAATGACTTAAAAGTTTTCTTTCTCATGTGAAAGGAGTTTTGAGGTCAGATTGTAGTGTAGAGACTTGACAGTCATCAGGGGTCCAGACTCCTTCTAGCTTTAGCTCTGCCGTACCTGCAATATTGTCCTCATGGTA
Source organism: Lyroderma lyra (assembly GCA_004026885.1). NCBI lineage: Eukaryota > Metazoa > Chordata > Mammalia > Chiroptera > Megadermatidae > Lyroderma > Lyroderma lyra. The sequence continues at coordinate 61,404 of PVJL010002125.1, read as the reverse complement.
TAAACTAACTGTTGGTCCTCCAACCATCACATCCTTTTTTCAAGCAGCAAGTTTCAGGAAGGGGAGAAGGGCCCCATTGCTTCCTTTCAAATCCAGGAAGCCTGGATTTCATACCCAGCTCTTCTACTTTTATCTCATTGGGCAATATTTAGTTTTATTGTTATATCTAGCACAACAAAAACAGAAATGTGGACTTCATTTCAAGTTACAATGTGTTCATTTAAAACTCAAGGTTCAATTCATAAAGAAGGAAAGTTGAAATGGAAGTTGGAGAAGCAAGAAACTAGCTGTCACCAACTGATTCGAAGAGTAATACTCTATTCTTTTCCCACTACACATATTTTGACCTCTGTTCATTTAGGCAACTGACATACTGTTTGAATTAACTGAGTCAAGGTATCCAAGTCATCCCAGAAGCACAGATGATTCCTGAGAAACTTCCAGGGAGGCACAAGAACATTACTGGCCTTTTGTTCAGTGCTTTGCAGCAATGCTTGGCATGTGGTAGGCACTCAGTACATTTTTGTTGAATGTTGGACAGATGGATGGATGATCTTTTAGCAGTGCATTTCAATAACTCTTGAAATCATCCTGAAATCTGATGTAATTACCTACAAGACACAAGACACGCTTACTCACAGCTCAACCTTCCGTGAAAAGCAAAGAGCTGTCAATGCGCACTCGTGCCCCATCCTTTAGTGCAATCAATACTGGTTACTCAATCTCCGACTTCAATCAGCTTTGGTTGCTCTCTGGAGGCCCTTCTCAAATTCTCCCTAACAAGGTCAGGATAGGATCAGACAAACATTTTATCCAACTGGAGATTGGAGTTTCCCTCCCCCTTCCACTATTCCCGTTTGAAGAATTTAGTATCATGTTTGTTTTCAAGCCACGGGACTTCAGAGCTGGGAAGGGACACAGACTTTTTCTGTTCAAATCCGAGGGCCTGTGCGCCTAATGAGAACTAGAGCACTAAGTGTTCACTGCAGATACACTGTATTTTAATATACAAATGTTTCAAGGCACTAGATGGAACATGATAAATATCTTGTACTCTGTAAACATTTCCCTAAGATGACACAACATTTTGGAGAAAAATTAGCTCAGCATAAGCATTTGTATTTCAGTATCTGGTAGAGTTCCGTGTAGTTTTCTTTCACAGGAGAGCCAGTTACTTTACTCAATATGGTACTATTTGGAATGGTGTTAAGTGGCTTTTCGGTTCAAGGATATAACAGTTTATTTAGGGAATGAATCTTCTCCCCTGCCCTCAAATGCCCGTGTAGGAACTGATGCCTGGTGAGTTCCAGGCAGGGCCAGGTTTCCACAGCCTGGTGTACAGCTCGCCTGCCACCGGACTGCAGTGGCCCCTGGGTTCCACCCCAGTCTTCCTGAATCAGAATGTCTCGTGGTGAACCCAGAACTGCGATGTGCATTTCAAATGTGCACTCTATGTGATTCTTCAGTACACTGAAGTTTGAAAAGCACTTAGACTTTTCAAATTAAATTAACATGATCTTAAGGTATTACTACTGTTATTGATACCTAAGAGGTATTAGTACTGCTATTGATATTACATTTACTGGTAGCTTGAGCTCTTATCATTTGGCCAAGGTGCGTATGGAAAAAGAAATGAGTAACTAGAAAATGCACAAAATGTAATAGATTCAATACCTTTCATCTAACTTCTAAATGGTTTTTGTAAAACTCTGTACCATGAGTCATCTCTGTGGTCACAGCTTTGATCTTGGTACCACTTCAGAAAGAGATAAAAGAGAATGGCTGTTGTAACCTATCTCCAAAGGTGACTTTTACATTGTAGACAGATAAATTTGAGTAACACTGGGTCCTAACCACAGTTTCCACAGACCATAAATGAAAAACAGATTTGGAAATATTCTTAAACATTGTTAGACTCCTGTGACATTTTGAAAGATAAAAACAAGGAGAGATAGTAAGTGGTTATCAAGAGCAGGGTAATAGTAGTAGCACATTTATTTTTAATTTGCAGGAAAGTGGGGGCAAATTTATTTTTAATTCGTTTCTCTTGCACACCATTATATTTAAGGATGGTCCAAGTCCCAGTATTGTATCAGGTCGTGTGGATGTTTCCCTAGAGGCTGGAAAATAATTCACAGCTCAAATCTCACTGTGAATTTAGTGTCTATGTTTTACCATATGCTTTGCTAGCCTTCAGCCAAGCAATAAGATACCCATCAACACCTACGGTATTTAATACATGTGATTTCCATGGATAAACAGTAACCTAAAACTCAACCATCTGCCTTCCAGCTCAGCTGACACGTTTCCTAATCCCTTCAACATCACTGGTGTTGGCATGACCAAGAGTGTCACATAGGTCACGCTGTGATGGACAATTTCAGCCTGTGAGGCAGAAATCATTTGCATTCTTTTGCCCATTCAGTTTAGCCAAGAAACAACAGGACACTGCTGGAGATGCAGGGCGTACACATGTTAAGGTGATTTTTCTGGTGTGCCTTGAGAGTGAGGAGATAAAGATAATAAAAAATAAATGGACAAGGGCAAAGGACAGAGACTCTAAGTTCAGACAAGCCACTGACTGCTGCCAATGGAAACTGAGCTGGGAGCCAACCTCATTAGTGTCTTACAGGCTTAGACGTCGGATGTCTACAAGTGCGGCTGTCAGCTGGATGTGTCTGAGTGTAGCTCGGTTCCTAAAATGTGAATCTAGGTCAGTGGAATCCAGCAGTACACTTTTGCTGACCAGTTTTCTACAGTTAATTCCTGTGTAGATGAGGAGAACTGAGTCCATGATGAGAGGGAGAGTTTGAATTCTTTTCCAAAAATTCCACCAAAGGCACCCGCTCTGGAAGTCGTTTCTGAAGCCATTTTCTTTATCAGTGTCCCCCAGGGCCCAGTTCAGTGCCTGGTACAGAACAGGCGTTCTCTAAGTATCGGGCTGAGTGTTGATCTCCTCTTTACTCCTTTGCCCCTTCAGGTCCGTCAGTTACAGTGTTCTGTTATGTCTTTAAATAGACTCCTCTTCTGCGTGGCCTTTGCTATTTTGTGGCTACTTTCCTAATCCAGACCCTCCTTGCCTTTATTTATGGACCATGTGATTGTATTTAACTAGTTCTAATACTCCTAATTTTTCTTCCTGTTAAAGCATTACAAGCATAATGCCAGAGACGTCTTTCTGAAATACCACCTTGAGCTTTTATATCTTTGCTAAAAAACGAAACAAACAAACAAAAAACCTCTGAGTAGCTCCCCACAGCCAGAAGGTAAGAAAAGCCCAATTCCTTGGTCTTGGGACCAGACCCAACTGATACCTTGGACCTAACTCTCCTTATTTCCTGGCACACAACCCTTGTTCTAGCCATTTCCCTTTGATTATAGAATAGCTGCTCTCCCAGTTGTCCTGTTTGTAACTACCGCCCGCCCCCACTGTACCAGTCTGTGACTTTCTGTTCATTCAGACTTTGACTCCTGCCTCATGTCACTCTATGATCACTCCATCCTTAGAAGTCCTATCACCTCTACTAGGACCCTGCACTGTTTATTAGGCATTTTCCTTGTGTTACAGTAACTGTGACAGTATTTGTCATCTAATGTCCTGTCCTGTTTCTCCAGTTAAGCTGGAGGGGCCTTGAGGACAGAGATGTTTCTCACCCATTTCAGTGTCCCCCATGCGTGAGGTGCTCTCTCTCACACAGTGGCTGCTCAGTAAATACTGCTGCATGATGCTAAAGCCTAGGCTCCAAGCTCAACTGGGACCTCTTCTCAGCTGCCTTTTTAGAAGTCTTTGTGCAGAAGAGACAGTAATAAAAGCTTTTGGAAACCTTACCTTTTTTCCCTACAGCTTTTTATGTATGAATTAGAAAGTGATGCCATTTATTAGATATCCATTGTTACAGGTGTGTATGACACTGAAGTTTTTTCAAAGAAGAACAGGACTAAGTTGGAGTCACCTGTGGTTTTCTAGCCTCAAATGAGCATGTAGGTGTTCAGGTAAGCACAGGTCTTCCATTACCTGCAGCGACTGAAAGGATGATATTACAGTGGTCAGGAGTCTGCAGTGAACCTCCTCTGGAATTGTCTCTGGCACTGGTGCTTTATAATTAAATGGTTGTTAGGTTTTGCTAAGTGCCTCTACACCCCCATGTTCGTTCAGGACACAGTCTTTCACTTTGACTGCATGCCATGAAATTTCCTGTGGGAAGGAACAAAGCTCTCGTTCCCCAGTGAGGCTGATTCAAGTTCAGTTTTTTGCAGGATGAGACTGAGTATAGAAGACCAGGGTCACACAAGGAGAGCTGGAGGAGAGCCAGAAAGACAACCTGTGAACTTGGATTCTAAGTTCTCTACTCTGCCCTCATAGCCATCTTGATCCTCTAGACAATTACGCTTCCTTAGCAGAACCAACATATGATTATATTAAAAAGCAAGCTCTTCTCTATTATCAGTAATGGTGTGAAGTGTAACTTATTTTTTCTTTGGCATAGATCTCCACGTATTAACATCAGGTCTTGTTAGAATTTTATCTGTGTGTTGGGGGAGGGGATGTGGAAACATGAGTCAAATGAAAATTTCCTGTTCTCAGAAAATGATAACATTAATGAATTTTGGTAACTCAGATTATTTTAGTAAAGAATTTTACCATGCCAAATGGATAAAATGATGGCACTTAAGTTATTGTCCACTTAAGTATAATATTTTAAGTTTATATGATATTGAACTCCAGGCAGCAAGAAGGTAAGGAGTGTCTAGTTTTCTATGACTTTAATTTGGATACTGACTACCTTTTACTGCTAATTGGAATATGTCATTTTGTACCTATGTTACATAGTGGGTGGCTTCTTAAGGTGCACGTTGTTCAGGATTCCAAGCCAGGTACTACTGGAAGGTGCAGGAATCCGTGAAGGCAGGGGCTCTCAATTTAGTCTGCACCAGAGCCACCTGTGGAGCTCTGAAAACCTGAGGATGCCTGGGCTCAGGACCAGACCAGCACATCAGAACCTTCTGAGACAGGCCCAGGCCTGGGTATTTACAGAAAGTTCCTCAGGTGATGTTAAACCACACCTCTCTGTGGGAACCACTAATTGAAGATTACTTAGAAGAGACTTTCTCTTTTGTAAGCAGGAGTCTCGGATTGAAAGGCCCCTTAAAGACCATTTGTTTAACCACCTAACAGATATTTAAATTACCCCTAGAGTCTGTTGAGTACTTTTTGACATCTCATCATATAACAGGCAAAATGAACAGCACTTTGAATATGATTTCTTCCTTTTTTTTTCACTGACATTTTCTTGTAAGCACAAGAGAAAAAATAACATTATTATTCCCTTTCTCCTACTTGGCCAATTTTGCCTTCTTCCTGCTTTGGGACTAGTGCTGAAATTCATCATGGCTGTTTTGGTCTCACGGTTTCAGATTATTTATTGCTATGCCAAAGCATTTTATTTTGGCCACCCCAGCCTGTTGGCATACAGCTCTGGGCATAGTGTCAGATAAGGCAACTGGTGCCAGGAAAAGGAGCACAAACAGTTGTTATAAACTGAAAGGCTATTAGGTTTTATGCTAATTTTTAAATTCAGACATGGTCGTTTTTTCTTTTTTTTAATAAATGTTTTGTGGATCTGGTGAATACAGCTGGAACAAATAACCAGATAATAAGATGAAATTACACCTACAATGGGTTTGTCAGAAAGCCTTTCATAGTAGAGACCCAACATGGGAAATCTTGTGGCTATACACTATGATTCCCTGTGACAACAACAACTCAAAATTCAAAGTCTCTATTTTTCCATTCCATTCACCTTGTTGAGACTAGTTAGCTTTCCTTCCATCTTTTTGTTTTTTGCTATTGCTGTTCCAGTTGTCACTAGAGGAAATTCCAGCAATTAAAAAAACATACCAAACCAAAACACATTAAGCATTTTTCTTGGTTCATTCTTTATATGACCATCTATAAAATAACATGAACATTTTTGGACATAAAACCAGTGCTGAAGCTGAGTCAAAATGAGAGGAAATACTGTCTGAGTGACCTCTGTTACCTAGTCATTCAAAGGAAAAACATGGTCTGTGCTCTGCAATTTAAATTAGCTGCAAAGCAGCCCATGTCCTCATTCAGGGAATCTTACAAATGCAGTTAGTTATTTCAGGAAGTAGATAAGAAACCTAAAAGACATTTCCATCAAAATGCATTATGAGCATTTCAGTTTAAAATTACAAGTCTACTGGAATTACACTTAACTATATATGTCAGTTCCATTACATGACAAAGACAAAAGTGGAGTGGTGAGCTCCTAATTCTTTTGTTACCACATCTTTTTAGTACTTCTATTTAAAGTATTTAAAATAATAATTCCTTGTGATACAGAAGAAGAGAATTACTAAAGAAAGAAAGCCCACTAAACAAAACTGAAGATGTCAAAAGGAGAAACTAACAGGTCTCCTGTTCGGGGTTAGGGAGGTGAGAATGCGCCTTTTGTTTCCGGGCCAGCAGACAGCACCGCCCTGCGACCTGTCAGCACCTCAGCTTCTGGGCTCCCGTAGGTCAGTTGCTTCCTCCTCTGATTCGGTTCTGGGAAGTTTTAGCTAAGTGTCACTCACGTCCCTGCTTACTTCTCTGCCTCCCTCCCTTTGTCCGTCCGTCCTTCCTTCCTTCCTTCCTTCCTCTCCCCCCAGTTAACTGAATGCTATCAAGGAGGCTGAGTTAAAAATCATTACTGTGAGTCCCTTCCAAGGGCAGAAATTACAATCCGTCCTCCTGTGACAGAGAGCATGTAATTAATCCAGGTTCCTGCAAAGAAAGTCGATTTTGGAATGGATCTAGAAAAAGAATGGGTGAGATGTGATGCATATCAGGTCATTTTCTTTTCCTCCCTGACTTTGTTGAGGTATAATTAATGATTAAAAATGGTATATATTTAAGGTGTATAAGGGCTGGGAGAGGGAAATGAGGAGGTGTTGGTCAAAGGGTACAAAGTTTCAGTCTTTTTTTTTTTTTAGTTAAAAAAATACAGGTTAGTCTGTGGGAAAGACAGGCATCACGTAGAAGGTCAAGCCGGGGTTCGAGAGTTAGACCTTACTATTGGAGAAGTATTTTTGTAAGTTAATCATGGCCCACTTCCAACAATATATGTAGATTTTTCTAAACTTTAAAAATGAGGACATACAAAGTGGCCCTATGGACCACAACTAACTCCCTCCTTCTTACAGTAACCACTACTCTGACCGCTAACGTTACAGAGTAGTTTTGTCTCTTGTTTAACTTCAAATGGATGACATAATAGAACACGCACTTTTTGGATACTGACTTTTGCTCAAATTATGCTTGTGAGCAGCAGGTCCAGCTGTGCAGCAACTGGAGTTCTGTCTTTGAGAAGGCAAGTGTTCCTTCTGCAAGACACCAGTAGGTCTATGGCCTGCCCATGAATTAATTAATCTTACACAATTTTCTTTTATACCTAGAGAGGCAGAACAAAGGTGGAAGTTGTCTAGGGGCATGAAAGGAATAATGGGAAAGTGTGGGAGAAAAACTGTAGAAAGGGTCGTTGCTCTAAAGACTAAATTTGCTTAGATAATAGTATTTCTAAGATGATTTGTTAAATAAACATCTTTAGGAATTTGTTCAATTGACCCAACCTCTAGTACCTTGGCCATATCAACAGTAAAACACAGTGATAATATGTCTTCCTTTCTTCATGCCCTGTATTAAATGCACTGTGTTAAATGTGTATTAGATGTATCCTGTATTAAATGTGTTCTGAAAAAACAAGTGTTCTGGGCTTTGTAGCAGAGAGTTGCTAAAGCCTCCTTAGATGGCTGATTTCACTGAAATATATGGTGCACACACTATTAAATCTACTATAAGCTAGACAGGTGTGATGACTATATCCATAAGAAACCACTTCATTAACTAAGAATAGGTTGCAAACCATTAGAAAGTGTTTTAAGTGCAATAAGAAACCCCTGGGCTCTCAGCTTTGCATAAATATATAAGAAGTGGTTTTCAGACTCTGAAGGCAGCAAGCACTCTTCAAGCAGTGACAGATGTGGAAGTAATCAAGCTTTCAGTGTGTGACACAGGAGGGCACGATTCACCCCTACTTAAATGCTATCTATGCTCTTCAATGAGATGCCCAAGAGGCCAGAGGCTTCTCTACAGAGATAAGACTAAGACATCAAGATTTGTAAGGGAAAAAGAGCTATCTGGGACCAAGCTCACATCTTTCCTGAGACAGATAAGATCCTGGATGCCAGCAAAAAAATGGGAAGAGGAAGGTGGAGAGAGGCGAGGAGAAAGGGGAAGTTCAGCTAGAACAAATTAATGGTAAAATAATATGAAAGGTTTCCCAATAGAAAAGAATGGGGTGAGTGGGGTAGGCAAATGGGAAGAGAAAGTCAGGACCCAGGAGCTCTGATTCAGAAACCATGAGCTCCTATTCACAATGCTTTATTTCATCAGATTTCAGTATTTTTATCTGTGAAATAGAAAAATAAACTAATATGCTTTCATTACTTGCAAATGATGTATTTGTCTCTATCCATTTGTCTTCTTGCCTATCTCTATCAGTATTTATATCCCCAAAGAAGTAGCAGGATTTATCCTACTATCAATTTAATTAATTATTCTAACAGAGGATCCCAAATTGTTCTCAAGTAAATAAGAAATTCACTTCATTAAATCTGAATTTCACCAGCCCACCCAGTTCCAACCTGAGAACATGCCCTCACAGAGATCTCATTGTTCTTCAGTTCAGTTTGTCCTCTTGTTTCCATTACAAGGTAAGAGGACCTCTCTGATGCTAGGAACATGGCAGGTGGGCATTTGCCATCTCCACAGGCCCATGGTTTAGGAAGCACATATGCTCATGGAAAATTCAATCTCCAAAGAATGCCTTTCTTTCTAGTCAGAGAAGATTATTTATAGCTTCTGACACAGCAGGTTTCAAGTAGAGAGCAAACATTACTATTAACAATTAACACTAACTCAAATGAACTCTACAGCAAGGAGGACTATAAAAGCTTGCTCTCTTTTTTCTATTAATAGGTCATCAGTGGCCCTCCTTTCTGATGACAGGGTCTTCCAGACCCCCATCCCCTTTTATTTGGCAAAAGGAATGATGGCCCACCATCTCTGAAGCAATACAGAACCTCTGCTCAGAGCCCCGTGGGTACGCAGACTCCGGCTTCATGGTGGTAATCTCATCCTCTTCCACACTTACATCCCTACTTCTTCTGACTTCACCTACTTCATCCAGTTGCATTTCCAGGAGCCAGTAAGAACACTCTTTATTAGTTGGAATAGTGTGCTCTCATCTCATGTATATACTATTTTGCTCAGTCTTTGCTTATACTATGTCTCCACCTGGAACATTCTCTCACTGAATCCTACCCTGTCAAATACTTTATGATACACATCTAGCCCTATTTTTCTCCATGCAGCTTTCTCTGAATATTTAGCCTTCAAGGACCAATGTGGTGCTACTTAACCATACTGTACTATCTTAGTTTGTTATGTGTCAGTTTCTCCAGACTATCCGAGTTAGGGACCAAGCTATTTGAGTTAGAGACTTAGTATACCCAGAATGGCAGATGGAGAAACTTTTTCTAATTTGTCTACCCAGAGGAGGTTTTTTATTTCCTGCTAATTCACACAAAGGCATAGTTTAAGACAGTTCAGCCCTCTCCTTCTCTTGTAATCAACTTTAGACATGTGTAGACTAACGCAGCTGCCATGGATAGACACTACAGTGAGTCCATAGAGAAAAATAACCTTCCTAGACCTTCTGAGTGGCACCATTCATAAAATTATCTCCTTCAAGACACCATCTCTTTTAATATGCTGATAGTTGACAAAGCCTTCCAGATGAAGCAGAACAAGACATTCTCTAAAGGAAACACAGAAAAAGCCACCCAATTCAAATTATGAGTAAGATTGTTCAGCAATAATTGTTAAAAATCCCACAAATACAATTAAAGATACAGGTTGAGAAAAGGAAGACAGAAAGCCCAAGTGAGCTGGCTGAAGACATTGCAGATAATGCAGAGGACACATTCTGCAGTTGGGAGACAATGACTGTTTCCACACAAACTGTACCAATTCTAGAACTGAGGTAGAAGAGTAAAGGCCTGACAGGGCAAAAAAATAAACTGTGCACTTTGGGCACACAGATGTCCTCTCTTTGCCTAAGAGGAGTTTCTGTCTTCTATCCTGTGGTAAGTTGTGTATGTTGTTGTAACTGGACCATTTGAGAAGAAGGGATGGTAGTCCCAGCCCTGTGACCTGGGATGGATTCCTCCGTCTAGTTCTCATCTACAAAATGGAGATAATATCACCTCTTTTATTAATTAATCAATTCATACATACATCAAATATTTGTTAAGGGTTCACTATGGGCTAAGCACAAAGGAACACAAAGGAACACGCATGGTCTTCGTTCTTATGGAGCACCCTGATCATCTGACAGGGTTAGTTACAGAGAAGGAAAATGTCCTGGAACTATAAAGCACTGTAACATGGAAGGTCTCCTTCATAACCAATGACTTTCACTCCTGATCTAGCTGTGCGATCTGGGCATTTATTATGGGCTTTCTATTCTCATCTGTGAAATGAGACAAGTTCCTGTCTTAAAATTTAAGTATTCCAAATGCATATGAAGAAGTTAAGATTTTTAGGTACTTCTGAATCATGGCTTTCTAAAAGACTGTTGTAAAATAGTTCAGATATACAAAAGGATAAGAATAATATAATGGCCTCCTGGTATACCAACTACCTGACTTGAGAGAAACATTGCAAGGAGCCCTACTGGTGGCACCTTCACACAAAGAACTGCAGTGAGTTTGGGGTTTATTATTCTGAATAACCACCTTCCTAGGAAATGTGGTGTGTGAGTAAGAGTGGCTCTTCAGTGAAGAGTTCTTCCTGCACTTGCATATTCCTGGTTCCTGATGAATGAGAAGTCATGAAAGTGCATGTCAGCCTGGTTTCTCCCTGCCACCCCTACTTGCTGCTCACCTAGCAGACAAAATTAGAAAAACCATGGGGCAGGCATTGCTTGCTGCGTTTAGGAGGTGTCTAATTTTGTATTTACCTTGAGAGCCTTCTGCGCAGATTCACTGGATCCAATTGCAATCAGGTTAGGCCCAGCCATGCTGCAGAAGCTCTTCAAGTGCAAAGCATTGGTCACTGGGACTGTGGAGACTGCATAGTCCTATGCACACAATAGAAACAAGCATTTTGTCATTGCAGAACAATTCTAAAACTGATTTAAACCTGCCTGAAACACACTCGCTCCTCTGGAGGCTGTCAGGGGCCTGAATTTCTAGAAAGAAAATGAGCATGATATGTGTTTCCATTTATTTGTGTCTTCTTTGACTTCTCTCTTCAGTTTCTTATAATTTTCTGAGTACAGATCTTTTACTTCCTTAGTTAAATTTATTCCTAGGTATTTTTTTTTCCTTTTGCAACAACATGGATGGAACTAGAAGATATCATGCTAAGTGAAATTAGTCAGACTGAGAATGACAAATACCATATAATCTCACTCATGTGTGGAATCTAAAGAACAGAATAAACCAACAATCAAAATAGAAAAAGAAAATTGCTTTTGGACACAGGTAATAGTTGCTAGAGGGAAAAGGGGGAGACGGTGGGGAAGGAGGAAGGGAGATTCAAAAATATGGTGATAGAAAAAAATGACTGTAGATGGTGAGAACACAATGCAACACATAGATGATACAGAACGGTACACCTGGAACCTATGTAATTTTGCTGATCAATGTCACCTCAATAAATTTAATTAAAAATATGAAAAAAAACCCTGGGACCCACAGGTTTTGGTACTGCCAGTTCAATGAAGACTGCTTCTAAGAAAGTGCAGAGCCTACTTCCAGATGTGTGACTGTGTCAATAGCTTTGCTAGTTGATCTAGAAGGCTCTGTCTGAATATCCTGTGCAAACTAGAGCCTTATGTCTCCATGGGGAACAGAGCTTCATGAGGCTTCTATCCCTTCCTCAGAAGTTTGGTGTGCTAACCTATTAATGATCAGTAGAGTAAAGGGAACTTGAGAGGAGTTATGTGCAGCACCTAGAACCATTTCCAGCATATAGTAGGCAGCCAATACAGGTAATCCTTGATTCTAACCTGAAACATCCACATTTCATGTTAGAGACAATTGGGTCTCCATATATATATATATTAGATAATTGTGCAAATTTGTGTGGTTGTATGATCACACACTGGGAGAAAACAGAGGTCCATGATAACTTTGTTGATGTTCTGGTAGCCTATTTATTGAGACATTTGAATTTGATAGTTCTAAAACATCTAGCAAACCTACAAACATTAGGAATTATTTTGAAAAGCCAGTGACATTATTCATGACCTATTGATTAACTAAGTCTATGAATATTCATTAAGTAACTATTCTGTGCCAGGCATAAATTATCATTTACCTACCTTAAAAGTATCAGCCAAGATTTCAGCACCTCGTTGGTTTGTCCTTTCGGAAAGGCCCACAAAAAATTCTCTGCCTATAATAAATGTCATGGAATATAATGAGTGGGTGGCCCCAGTGATGGCACACTATTTCTTTATCTATACATAATTACCTTTAAGAATCATACAGTTTTTTCCTACCACAGAGGGCAGCTGTTTTCATACTCTGATCCCTGCTCTCTTTATACACATCTGATATCAAACTATTGTCCTTAGAAATAAACTTTTTCAAATTCATAGAGGTGGAAAGGAGAATGGTGGTTGCTGGGGGCTGAGGGGAGAGGAACTGGGGAGTCACTATACAGTGGGTGTGAAGTTTCTGTTTGAGAAGGTGAAAAAGTGCTGGAGATGGATGGTCGAGATGGTTGCACAATAATGTGAATATAGTTAATATCTCAGAACTCTACACTTAAAAATGGTTAAATGGTAAATTTTATTTTATGTATATTTTACCAAAATAAGAGAATAAAGTTTTTATTTAGGTAATAATAGAATGAAATACATTAATAATCAAGTATTTATTCTACCTGAAGTAGAATTCATAACGAAAAGATAGGTTAGATGCTTGAGTCTTTGTTCCAGCAACTTAAAATAATGACTAATACATTTTTAAAAATAACATTATTATTCACTAATGAGTCTAAGAATAAATCACAATGGAATCCAGAAAGCATATATAATTATGCAATGATACCAGAAGTATTAATTTCAAAACAAGAAAGATTCAGTTGAAGCAGCACTTGGAGGAAAAGTTTTATAGCTTTAAATGTTTGCATTAAGATAGGGAAAGTTCAAAATTAAAGAGACAAAATTCCAACTTGAAATGAAGGAAAAAAGAATAATATAAAAACAAAGAAATCTGAAGGAAGAAAATAAAGGTAGAAGTAGGAAGAGGAAAGGAAACATACAAAAGACTTAAAAATTGACAGATATTTGGCAAGAAAAAAGAAAAGCACAAATAAAAATTACAAATGAAAAACAGGACACAGCTATAGTTGCTGTGAAGTTTAAAACACATATTTAGAAGATATAGATAACTTTATACTCAACATTTGAAAACAGATAAAATAGAAAAAAAATCTTAGAAAACAGAACTCACCAAAACTTACTAAGAAAAACCTCAATAATCACATAATCACTGATAAAACAAAATGAATTTAAAATCTACCCACAAAGAAACCACCAGCCCATAGAGCCTGTTTATAGATAGTTAAGTTCTATCAAAGTTCAAGGAGTGCATAATTCAAATACTACTGACTATGGAGAGCAGAAATATAGGAAATGCTCCCTAATACACTTTATGAGGTTAATATAACTCTTTTTGCTAAAGCCAGACAAGGGTAACAAGAAAGAAAAATTATAGGCCACAGAAAATTTTAATCAAAATATTAGCAAACTGAACCCAATACTATAGTAAAAAGGGAATGCATCATGAGCAAGTAGTTTTCATCCCAATGGTGCAAGATTGGTCAATTATGAAAAAATCACTTAATATAATCAACCACACCACATGAATAGATTAAAGAAGAAAATCATATAATCATCTCACTGAAGAAAAAAGAGTTTTTCACTGGAAATTCCATTTCTAGCTGTTTACTTTAGAGAAACTCTTACGCATGCCCCCAGGAGAGACACACTAGAATGTACAAAGCAGCTTCAAAGATAATAGACAAAAAGTGAAAAACACTCAAACATACATCAGCAGGGAAGTAAATAAATACATCATGGTCTATTCTAACCAAGAAATAACCACACAGCAGTGAAAATGGGTGAACTATAGCAACACACATCAAATTCAATCAAAATTATTTTTTTAGCTTTTTTTTTTTTTTTTTTTTTTGGTATGTGGGTAGTCCCTGACTGGGAATCGAACCCAGGCCGCAGTGCTGACAGCGCCAACGCCGAAGCCTTAAGCCACTACACCATCAGGGAACTCCAAATTCGATCAAAATTAGAAAAATCCCACCAGGCTTCATATAGTATGAGTCTAATCATATAAAGCTGTAAGACAAGCAAAACCAAATAACATAAAATTTAAGAATACACATAATTGAGGTGAGACTCAAAGAAAGACCAGACAGTGATTAATACAGAATTCAGGACACTGGTGACTCAGGCTGGGCGTCGAGAGAGGGTGGCAATGGGTCTCCTGTGGTGCTGGGAACGTTCTGTTTCTTACGTCAGGTGGTGGGCGCCCAGGTGTTCATTTCATTACTGGCCTTCAAACTGTACCTAAACGTTTGTGGCTCTTTTTTAGATGTTCCATAGTTTATGAAAATCAATCAATAAATGTAGAGGTAATCTGATGTTGTCTAGTTAAGAGACATAGGATTGAAACAATTTCTGCCAGTAGCTGTTCACCTGGCTGACAGATTCCTAGCGGAAGTGGAGCGGAAAGCTGCTTTACCCCGGCCCGTTTCCCGGCCAATTATTGACGAAGCACCCGAAAGCACCAGGTGGGGGTCCTTACCCAGCTCTGCCTCATCCAAAGCTCGAGTCGTGATGGTTGTACAGTATTGTGAATATACTTAATGTCACTTGAATTGTACAGTTAAAAATGGTTAAAATGGCAAATTTTATGGTAAAAATATTTACCACAATTTTACAAAAGGAAAACTTTGAGAAGTAGGAACTAGAAGGCAGGACCGGACAGTAGGTGCAAAAGAGGTTCCAAGCAGATAAAGATCTTAATATCCCAACACAAGCTCAGTTTGAATAAAATAACTTTTAAGATATTAATTTAAATATTGGATGTTACAAAAAGGGTTGCAGATAGTGTCAAGGGGAAGCCTTACATGCTTAATACCTAATTAGAATTTGGGGCAAAAACATTGGGCTTGCGACGCTGTGGAAAGACCTTCGACCAGTGGAAGAGCTTCCTAGTATAAGCTGTGCCGTAACACTGATAAGATTGTAGGGAATCTGTTCAGCTCAGCTGTTAGAAAAACTAAATACAGCTCGTTTTAAATCGTATTTCAAATATTAGCAGTATCTGCTTACAAGTTATTTATTGTATGACTATGTTCTGGTAAAGAGTTTTATTGTAAAAAACGTGATTTACACATCTAGCTTTTCACAAAAGCCTGTTTCCTAAGAGAAGCAGACTGTCTGTTCTGTGCCAGAAAGAATGAAAGTGCCATCAATGAGAGACACAAAGAATACTCTAAGAGGAACTAGGAAGACGTAAAGCATGCCTGGTCCGCTTGGGTAC
Source organism: Lyroderma lyra (assembly GCA_004026885.1). Taxonomy (NCBI): domain Eukaryota; kingdom Metazoa; phylum Chordata; class Mammalia; order Chiroptera; family Megadermatidae; genus Lyroderma; species Lyroderma lyra. The sequence goes on along the minus strand of PVJL010002125.1, from coordinate 45,699 downwards.
ATCTGGAGTTGAGAATGCAGCATAGGCCTTCTTGACTCGTTGTTCTGTGTTCTTATGACTCAATGGGCATGCACACTAAACCCCAGAGCAGGACCATTGCCCCGACAGCGGTAGCACAGGCTGTGCAGTGCACTACTCCAGGGATGCTGTTCACAGACTCGTGATGAGAAGGGCACCCTTTGGAACTTGACAACACAGTGTGGTAACTCGGATAAGACCTTAGGGAATCCGTTCAGCTCAGCTGTTAGGATAACTAAATACAGCTTATTTTAAACCATACTTCAAATATTATCAACAGGAGTTTTTTACAATGAAGATGGCTATGTTTTGTCTATGTACATGGGACTCTATAAAACTCACATCAGCTAAAACACTGGACTTCCAAGAAGCTTCATGCTTTCAGTGTGCCCTGGGGATTAGCCCTTGCTTTAAGGCTACTTCTGTGAAACAGGTTTTCTCCGACAAACAGTGGATAATAAACTCTCACTATAAATTAAAAATTATTAGGAATCGTCTTGCTTATCAGTACAACTAAAATGAATCTGGGGTTCCAGATGTTAGCATATGACATTACAAAACCATATATGATCGTAAAGAGTTAAAAAGGTTAAATGCTGCAATTATCTTTAGTTGCTATATTAAATCTGCTGTAAAAACTGATTCCAGTTAGATCAATAATATTAGATGTTTATATTTTGTTGAATTCTGCTATTAAGCATCTAGTATTAACCCAAGTCAATTCACATTGATTGTTATTTAAATTCATCTCACCAACTGGGAGGAAAATTATTTGTAAATAATACATTTTGACTTAAGAATCTTTTAAATATAAACCATAAATACTGTCACACAATGTGAAACTCTGCAACCCATAAACTCATGTTGTAGAACAACGTATTAGATGAAACTTACAAAATGATATGCACATACTGATAGTATTCTTGTAAAAATATGTAAATACACGCATACAAAAATACTAAAAAGACATACACCCAAATATTGTAATGTTTATCTTTGAATGCAAGTTCATTTTTGTTTTTTTATCTCTTCTGTGCTTTTCTATATTCTTCAAACTCTCTGCATTTAGCATTTTTACTTGGGTAATTAAATAAGTGAAGATAAGCCAGGTATTAGAACAATTTTTCTATAGGAAAAAGCAAATACAACTATACCTGTGAATAAGACGTCTCCACCCTCTAAGGTTGCATTTTCATCTTTCATCTCTACTATATTGAGCTGAAGTTTTCCTAATGCTTCTTTCATCATGTCAACCTGTTGAAAATGATTCAGATTAATATCCTGCCATTCTTTACCAAAAAAACCAATCATCCAAAACTTCTGAATACTGAATCATGCTCCCATGTGTAAACATGTACACACACACACACACACACACACACTCTTGTGAATAAATGAATACATATGTAGTATAGATTGGACCAGTCATTGTCATTTGCAAGAGAAGAAATTATCTATTAGATATTGCCCATTTTGTTCCTTTCTCGTCTAAGCTGAATTCAATATTATAGTCCCTTTTCCCGTCGGAAGAGTGCCTAGATAGGGCACATGAATCAAGAAAGGTGGGAAGCAGAACACCCAATCCTCCTACCCTTGTCAGGAAGTATAAGATTTAATTTTAAACATTAAGTCAATCAGTGAGAACTGCATACAAAGAGTAATATGTGGAAGAAATAGCAATGACAATAACCAGTACCTACAAATCTCACTCCATAGGACAGTCATTGTTTTCTACTCAAATATTTTCTAAAATGTTAGAACATCTAAGGCTTCTCTGTAAATCTGAACTGTTATTTAAATTTAACCTAGGTCCTTAGAAGTGATGAACAAATTCAATAATTGCAATCAAATAAAAGAATACTTGAAAATGAATTTCAGGGACTTTCTGTGATTCCAGGCTATAGTCTCAAGTACAGAGATATTCTGGGCTGAACTAGAAGACTTCGGTGAAGTTTACTTTAATACAAAAAAAATTTAAGGCATAACAAATGCTCTTTGAAGTTCAAAATTTAACTGAAGTCCTTCCAAAAGCTCAACAAAACAAGTATTTCTGAAGTTCCATATCTATCACCTTTTAACACAGTAAAGACATACATGGAGAAGAACATGAATGGAGACTAAGGGAAAAGCAAGAGATTACATGACACTGCCAAAATGCATGCCCAGTTCACACAGTGAATGTCAATGAAGAGCTTAGGAGACATAAATATAGCAGAATAACCTCTAAAGTAATAAAAATATGGAAATACTTTGACAACAAGACTGACATTTATGCAGTCAAAATAAATGAAAGAGGATAAAAAATAAAATAAATATATCATCTCATCCTTGTCCTGGAACTCATGTAAAAATTCCACAAACCAGAGTGACTCAGAACAATAAAAAATTATTTCCATGACTTCCATGGATGAAATGGTCTTAACAGTGCAGTACTTATACCTAGTGACTTTTTTAAATAGCAGAATAGGTTTTCCTATGTAACAGGAAGTGGAAATCATTGCTATAACATAAAAAAGAAGCAAAACAACATTTACCGTGACTAGTTAGGTTGCAGTGAACCCCAAAAGACCTGCCACTCTTTCCTTTTGGCATCTGCCTCTGCGTCCACGGAAAATTCGCTCAGCTTAGAGGGACCATGAAAACTGAGCTACTATTACCTTTTGTTTCTGTTATGAATGCTGTTGCTTCTAGTATAACTTAACATTTCAAAGACCACTAGGAATTCAGCAATAACATGTATTTTAGTGTGAAAAGTTTATACATAATATTCTAACTCGGGAGCTTGGGTCAACTCTAAAGAGTTTAAAGAAAACAGAAGTGGAGAGGCTAACATATACCAGCTTTAGAAACACCATATATTTTTAAAAGCCCTATGTCTTTCAAATTAAACTTTTAGAGGATAGAATGCTTGTGGTTTCTTAAAAGTTAAAACAGCTGCACTGACATGAAAAAACTGGCTTTTGTGCAAAGGCAATACTTTTTTTTTTTTAATATTCAGTCACATCTATATAAACAAAGTCATCAGGATAGGTTCATACCATAAACACTGATGATACTGTATTACTTTCAGAATTAAGGATATGGACAAGTTTAAAAACTTTTTAAAGCTTCAAGTAAACAGTTTTGAGAACTGCAGGATCATATGGCATCAAATTGGCAATGCTAACACCCTAGAAATTTCTGGAGGAGGAACAAGAGAGGCTGAACAGGAGGCTGTCCATTGAGAACCACATACTCTTGGCACAGGGGTTCCACGAAGCAGGCAAGCTTGGCTGCAAAAGGCCCAGCGTTGCCCTGACACACGGACCCCTAACAAGCCAGCTATTCTGGCAGTTAAAACACTAACTATAACTATAGACGTGGGAATTTTTGCTGGAAAAGATCCAAAGCACGAGCCTTTAAGAAAATGCCCGTTCTGTGGTTACATAATCATGGTTGATGTTGAATAATTAACTTTCAAGAGAAAAAAAACAAACAAAAACCAAACAACACACCCACGTTTCACTGAGACACTATCAGAACAAATAATATTAATTCCAAAGGTTGAGTTGAATAGGTTAGTTCAGCCCATGGAATTAGAAATGAAAAGGGTCAGTTAGAGAAATGACCTTAATGAATTAAAAAATTAGCTATACGAGGTTGGACAATTAATTTCGTGAACTCATCCTAGAAAAAGTGCTATGTACCTCATTGCTGAAGATCACTATGGTCACCTCTGAAGCACTCCCCTTGGGAAGCTGTGCACCGATGCCAGTGCCTAGTCCACCCTTCAAAGCAATTTTGAAGCTTTTTTCTGGAATGGCCATCAGAGCTGTCGTCCTGTCCAAAATCTGACCATTAAGTTCATGAACTTGCCACCGTGTGCTTACATTGGCAGCACTGTACATACACGGTGGCAAGTTCGCGAACTTAATGGTCAGATTTTTGGCAAAACGACAGCTCTGATGGCCATTTCAGAAAAAGAGTTCTAAAACTGCTTTGAAGGGTGGACTAGGTGCTGGCATCAGTGCACAGCTTCCCAAGGGGGATATAATACTTTGAAGGTGACCATAGTGATATTCAACAAAGAGGTATGTAGCACTTTTTCTAGAATGAGTTCACGAAATTGTGTGACCTCACATCATTTTCATACTCTAAGATGTACCAAACCTTTGTCCCTTCCCTTTTTACTTTACACTCATTGTTTCACTGTTGGACTTTATACTCCTGTATCTTTTTACCTCCTCTTTTCTCCTCCCACCCTTTGCTACAGATTCCTTCCCTGGCCAGACCGGGTTCGGGCCACCTCTGCTACCTCCAGTCAGTCAACCACATGCCTTTCTTTTTAAAAGCTGGTGTAGTTTCGAGATAATTGTCTTTTCCTTTCCTTCTTCCTTCCCTTCTTCTTCTTTTTTTCCCTGGAGTACTAATGTTAAAAATGCAGAATTATTGGGGTTACACATTCATGGTCACTCCACTGGGCATGTCTGTAGAGTGCAGTGTTGAAATCAAGGGCCTGGGATTCATAATCCCAGCTCTGTTACTTATTAGCCAAGTGACCTGCGGTTGTTTAACTTTCTAAGCCTCAGTTTTTTCATCATTAAAATGGGGTCATAACAGTACCGACTTCTTAGGCTCCTCCTGACCATTCAATACATGTAAAGCACTTAGCACATAGTAGTTGCTCAATGAACATTAGATATGACTTTTATTATTTTGATGAATACTAGCGTGTGTGAACCCAGTGACAAATGCTTGCACTATGAAACTGACCCACAAGAGAAGGCTGTTTCTTGTTTTTCATATTTGGACAAGTTTCTTGTGTCTTACCACCCCATGACAGATCCCATCTGCTTTCCAGTGAATTAAAATTACAGCCTTTTCTACAAAGCCAATGCAAAGTTAGAGCACAAATACTGAGAACACACTTAAATTTAAATCAAACCAATTTAATTCCTTCCAGATCCTGGAAGCTATCAGGCTACATGGTAGATTTCTTGTATAATCTTTGCTTTGAAATAGCTCCTGGAAGTACTACATAAGGTGGGAAGTGGGCCTGGCTGGTAAGATGTCCCACAGGACTCAAGAGTGTCAGCCAAGATGATATAAAATGATTACAGTTACTAAAGACATTACCACTCAAAAGGACTCAGTCTAAAGAATTCCCTCCCTTTCTCAATGCCTGGTCTCCATTTCTTATCCTTTCTTCTTACCTTCTTTTGTGGCTGTCATTTCTGTTCCACCATTTGTCCTATCATGTTTACATTGTTATCCTGTGTTCTCATTTCACTCTTTTTGGGTTCTCATTATGAATAGAATGAACTAGGGATTTTAATACAGGCACTCTTTTTGATTAACTACATGACTTGCATGACTTAACTTCTCAGAGCCTCGGTACCCTAACTTGAAAATGGGATAATGTTTTCTCTCTAACAGGAAGTATGTGAATAACAACTAAGCTAATGCACAAATAGCACCTAGTTCAGTGCTTGGCACATTGTGCTAAAAACTGGTACTTGCTGAGATCATTATTATTTTGTCCTAAATTAACTCAGTGCTTGGTTTGGATTCTGGCTACCTTTCAAAAGCAAGTAAAAGATAAAAACATATCACTTTCAAGCATTAAATAGTAATAACTTGCAAGAGTACTATAATTACTTTAACTAATTAATGTATTTACTTATTATTGTTAAATTGATTGGCACGACATTGGTTAGTAAAAATGACATAGGTTCCAGGTGTATAATTCTACAGTGCATTGCTGTAATTGCTTTAGAACTCTATTTAGATGCCAGTATTTTCCACTGGACCCTACCCAAAGTTCACTTTGCTGCATATTTTAAACAATGTCCACTTTGAATGTTTCATATCTTCACTTTGAACGTTGTGAATGTTCTCATGAGGCCTGTTGAACAGTTCTGTGCTCCATTAAAAACCTTACCAACCTGTTTATCAAGCTGCTTTCCTTTAGCTGCTTCTGCTCAATTTGCTGCCAGATGTTAGGACTATAAAGAGGCCCTTACCGTTGGCCTGTCTGCAGCTGATATGTCTCTGCCACCCACAGTCCTGCCCTGTGCTGGGAACTGTGCTATCACCATCACCACTAGGTTTTCAATGCCCATTTAAATGTTCTGAGTCCCTTTTAACTCATCATATTATAAGAGCTGAAAAATTAAGCTGGCCTCCTATTTATACTCTTATCCAGCTCTATAGAGATGAATTGCAGCAACATAGCTTTGTTGGTAGTGAGATGGTTTCATTTTCCTAACCTGTTATTGATATTGTTTTGCCATTTGATGTTAAGTGGGACATGTAGATAATGCTGAGGAAGCCACTCAAGGAGCGAATGTGCTGTCTATAGCATGTGAAAGGGCAGCAGGCTTGGAACTTGATGGTGCATCAGAGTTACACTGTGTCACCTTGGTTACACGTAAAAGGCCACATTTCATTTGTTTATGCCATCTTAATGTTCCTTGCTAATCAGCATATCTTTGGTCCTATGGCCATGTGGACTAGGTGGCTGATTTTATAGCAATACTTAATGTGCATATCATGCTTTCACATACGTTTTCTCATTTGATCAACATTTCAGTTAGATAAATATTTAGTGAATGCCAACTTTGTTTTTTTAAGCAGGCCACAAAGATTTAACAAACCCCACAAAACCGGTCCCTGTCCCTGCAAAGTTAACAATCTAGTGGGGCAGATATACCTTATGAATATGTAATAACCACATGAAAAACTTGTTGTGCTGCTCATGAGAACTCCTAAAGGTAGGAAGGGCAGGCATTAGTATGCCCATTTTGCATGGGTAAATTCAGCTTCATCAGAACTGGAGCACATGCCTTCTATTTCCGACTCTGCACTATTAAATTCACTGGGTATTACAAGATTTTATGAAATGTGACTTCGGATTCCATGATCTCCTCATGTCAGTGATGGATGATGTTTTTGTATACGAGAGTCTTAGCATGCTAAGGTGCAGCATGATTAAAATGCTAAGTAATATGAACAGAATGTACAAATCACATTAGGAATGTTCACAAAGAATGGCCTTAATTACCTCCACTCAACTGTGGGATGCCTTAGGTTCATGTTCAAGGAACGTTCAGTAGTTCATTCCTTAACTTTTCCACATGTGCTGATTGAATTACCAAAACTAACCAAATCTACCAAAAACAAACAAAAAGGATCAAAAAGAGGTTTAACACTAAATGACTCACTCGTAAAAATTCCCAAATAAAATAAACTCTAATTTTAGAACAAAGCTCTTAGGAAGTACTTAGCAATATAATATCAAACATTAATATAGTCTTCCTATGTGCCAGACACTCCACTAATAACTCATATTTAACTTATTTAACCCTCATAATTTGAAGAAACAAGTACAAGCATTATTTCTGTTCTGCAGATGAGGCAGGGTGGTTGGCTTGCCCAAGCTCGTACAGCAGCAGAGCTGAGATGTGAACTCAGAGAGCTTTGCTCTTAAGTTTGTGCTCTTCTTTCCTATACAATTTATCAGTATGAAAAAGATAATCTAAACATCTACTATGCAGTCAAATAAAAATAAACATTAGAATGACTGTCAGGATCTTTTTTTTTTTGCTTTTTGGTATGTGGGTAGCTCCCTGGTTGGGAATCGAACCCAGGCCGCAGCGCTGACAGTGCCAACGCTGAAGCCTTAAGCCACTACACCACCAGGGACCTCCCAGGATCTTTAATACTTATTATAAATAGATTATGTTCACATTCATTTACTTGTTTGAACAAAAACGTGGACTGAGACATTCTAGAGGTTTGAAGAGACAGAGGCTCCTAATTACAGCAATTTGAATTTAGGTTTGGTTTCTAAAGATCCTAAATTTTCTTCCCCAAGCGTACACGAACTAAGGTTAATTATTTTGGGAAGACACTGCTTCATCTTTCCAATATCTAGATCAGATTATTGGAAATTATTTATGGAAAAATCTTTAAATAGTTGTATTTTAATTATTCACAGTGAGAATACAAAAGCATGTGGACATGTAGACATCCTTCAAACCAAGAAACTATACATACTCCAAACCAATCCATTTAATCTGGGAAGATGAAAAGAGTTTCTACCACATTGGAAAGTACGATGGGCAGAATTCTAAGATGGTGCCAAGACTGCCACCTCCTGATGTACATGTCATCTGCAAGTCTCTCCCTCTGAGTGTGAGGAGAATCTATAAATATAATGAGATATCATTCTTGTAATTATGTTATGCTTCATGGCATTGGTAAGATATTTTCTTGGTGGAATTAAGGTGTCTAATCAGTTAACTTGAGGTAATCAAAAGAGAGATTATCACTGGCGGGCCTGACCTAATCAGGTGAGCCTGCCATTTATTTATTTATTTTAATTCTATTTTTATTGTTGGACTTATTAAGGTGACACTGGTTACCAAGAATTACACGGGTTCCATGCGTACAATTCTACAAGTGCATTGTCTATTAGGTGAGCCTTTCAAAGTGGATTGAAAGATCAGAGGAAGAGGAAGTCAGAGAAATTTTCTCCTGCTGGTATGGAAGAAAGTAAGCAACCACTTTGGGAACTGCCAATGGAGTGGGCCTACAGGGAAGCCTCTAGGAACTGAGAGTAGCTCCCAGGTGATGGCCAGCAGAAAACCAGGGGCCTTCATCCTACAACCACAAGGAACTGAATTCTACCAACAATCTAAATGAGCTTGGAAGGGGTCCTTAAAGTTCAGATGAGAACAGCACAGGTAACAACCAGGTACTCTGTGCCCTGGGCTTCCAACCCACAAACACAGTGGGATAATAAATGGGTATTCTTTTAAGTTGCTATGTTTATAGTAAGTTGCTACGAAAACGCAAATTTAAACTGACTTTTTTTTTTTAAAGGTATTTTAAAAGGACTTTTGTCAAAAGTAAAAAAGTCGAACTAAAGATTCATTCATTTCCAAGCTGTCTGTTCAAAATACAGCTCACCAAATCTTGAAATGTTCCTAAGAAGTTACCAATAAAACAATGTTTCAAATGAGTTTAAAGTCCCATACCCACTGATTTACTTAATCTGTTATTTGCTGCAATGTGTACAGTTATATTTTAAAATGCCACAAACAAGTTGCAATATTGTTTCTTTTAGCTACAAATCTAATACATGCTCATAGAAATTAAAATGTCAAAAGTATATATGTAAAGAATAATACAAAGCAAAATGTGCCTTGGGCTATCCCAATCTTATTCCCATTTTCTTTCATCCAGTAACTATTGAGTACCTGTTGTGAGCCAGATACCATGCTAGACAATGGTCAGTGACCATGAAAAGAAAACAGACATGGCTTCTGCTGTATAGTTAGTTCCCTTAGCCCGACAGACATTAAAGACTCACACAAGTCAACATACAGTTATACATTATAAGGGCTTCGAAGGAAAACAACAGTGTGCTTTGAGAAATAAGAGGGGTACATGATTCAGGTGTTAAAGAAAGTCACTTTGAGGAAGTAACAATTAAGCTAAGAAATCAAAAGGTTAATAGTAGTTATCTATTCCTGCTGCTGGGGCATCTGGAATTCTTCCTTAGAACCAAAAGGGATTTCTGGATGATCCTCAGATCATAAACAGCTCACCTTCATCTATTAGAAAGTTTAGTGAAGTGCTTACTGTATTAGAAAAATGGTCAACAGAACCAGAAATTATTTAATACATCAAAAGTTATCAGAGTCAAGTAGATGTCATTAATCCTGTAATCATTCAGAAAGCTCATGATATTTATAGGATAGTTAATGTGTATAAAAGTTTTATAACCACCTAGTGCACTTTCTTCTTAATGAACTTTTGTAATAATAACTGGTACATGAATAAAACCTCTTGAAATCTTTCCCACAGACTATTAAATATCCATTGCATTTTTTCCCCATTGATGTCTTGGATTTGTAAACTTACTGGTTTATTTCTACTGACAAAATTCTAAAAATCAACTAGGATATTTAGCAAATATAGTTTCCATATTTGTAAGTTGAGGGGGCAGAGCTTAAAAATGAGGTCATTTCCAGCTCTAGATTTCTGAGAGTTGTAGTTTCAAAATAATTTTTGGCATTCATAAATATGACTCTAACTGTAATTCTATCTCCCTCCCATAGAGTTTACTGAAAACATCCCAGATGATTATTCATGAGTGAAGTATTCTGGTGTTTAACCAAATTCAGTCAGAAGAGGGTGGGTATATGAATGGGATGGGGGAAGATAGGGCAAATCCAAAAGTGGATTAAAGATCTGAGAAGGATGAGAACCCTCAGAGGTGAGCAGTAGGCAAATCCTGTATCTAGAAAACAAGGTATGTGAGTATCAACTTAACACTAATTTATGATACATATGTTTTAATTTTTTTTTTTTTGGTGGTTCCCTGGCTGGGAATTGAACCCAGGTTGTGGCGTTGAAAGTCCGAAGCCTAGCCACCACATTACCAGGGAACCCTTAATTTTTTTGAGTAGCCCAAGGTATTGCTGATTACCTGCCGACAGTGAGAATAATTATACTATACAGGGCATCCATAATGCCTGTCCTATGAGAAGACACATGTCAGGCCCTGCTTAGCTGCTAACCTCTAGACACTTTCTCATATCTCTATATCTCTATATCTGTACCTCTATATCTCTATTTATATAATATAGTAGGTTTCATCAACGTTGAGTTAATCCTTATCCAATTCCGAGGATCAATGCCCTGAGAAAGGAGGATATAACAAGGTCCAGGCTAATGCTTTGGGATTTAGCATGAAAACATTCTTTATGCTTTCTTCTACTTTAGACCATACACCTGGGCACTGCTGTTTCTTTTCTTTGGAGTTCTGTTCTAGTAACTTATCCTGGTCTTATCCTACGAGTAGAGTCCTTCTCTGTACTCTCCCTGAGAATTTGAGCATTGTTCCTATGACCCAGCACTGTAGATGAACTTTCTAGGTGAAAGGTGCCTACTAATGCAAGTGATATTTGTCATCTTTCTCTCCATCTCCTCAATGCAACATCAATATCACCAAATCTAAGAATCTACCTCTTAAGAACTTATAAGTCTGGCCCTCTTTTACAATTTTAATGCCATAGACAACTTATCATCACTGATAGTAAGTCAATTTATTTAGCTCTTTCTAAGTGTCAAGCACTGTGTTATGTGATTTTACATGGATTATCTCATTTAATTATTACTGTAGCCCTTCTGGTACCCTCTAGGCTGAATCCGTCATTACAGTTCCATCACTCTTGTCAGGGACTGGTGCACTGAGAGGAAGTCTGTTGTGAGTTTCCTGGAGGCACAGAAAGAAACATTAACTCTCTTCTTCCTCTGTCTATTGTCTGAACTGGTGCTGGTCTGAGAACACAGCTATCATCAAGGATAGCAGAGTAGAGATGAAAGAACCTGGGTTCTTGATGATATTGTTGAGCTGAGGAATCAATCAACCCTGGAGCCCTGGCACTCTTAATATATGAATTTAAAAAATTTCCTTAACCATTTTAAATTGAGTTTTCCAAAAATTTGCTGTGCAGCCAAAGCAACTCATTTACTTATATAACAAATTCGACAAGCAGTGTCCAAAGAATACACAAAAATAGACCATATTACTAAAACTCATTAGATTTTTATGTAGAAAGAACTATTAATGGAGGATTTTTCTTTCTCTAGGAATACACCATGACTTGCCATTACATTAGTTACACAATATGTAAGGTGTGATTTTAACTGATAATACCTGCGATCTTGGCTGATAAGAATATTGATCAAATGCCATTTAGAACACTAAGACCATCCTGCTTATAGAAAACAGCACCTCAGCAGTAATAACTTGTAAAGCCAAAAGTACCTCAGGAAGTATTATATTCCTCAGTTCTATAGATGAAGTGCAACTGCTATAGCTCGATGTGTTGGACCTGAAAGTTAATGCTCCAACACTCCAGTGCTCAGATCTGGAGAAAGTGTGAAGAAGAAGGTGAGACAGAAATGCAAAAGGAAAACTAATGGGGTCAGAGTACAAAGGAGAAATAAAAATAGCTCTGAAGAAAACTGGGAAAGATCCCTCTCATTATCTGGAGTAAACATAACAACAAAATTATAGATTTTCAGAAGCCTCTCCGTAAAGATGTCACAGCAAGACAATTTCCTGGAAGAAGACTGGAAGCAATACTTAGCTTTCTAAATGAAAAACAAGGCAGCAGCTCTGCTGGTCTTCTTGCTCCCTTGACATATGACGTACTAATTCAAGTGATCTACTTCCCCGTTGATGATAATGATACAACACATGTATCCGGTGTCTAAGAACAGCTGACGTGTTTGCAGAGAACAAATCCAAATATGATTTATTACCAAATACCAAATGAAAATAAGTGCTAAAATGCCTGTAAAATTTAGAACTAGGGAACTGACAAGTTTCTAAAAATCTGAACTTATTTTCCCAAAGGTTGAGAAGCATAAAAATTTGCTGTGCATGTGCTCCAAAATAAGCAATAGGTAGCTTCAAAAGTGCCCATAATTTTCTGTGAATTCAGAGCAGTTGCAAGTTGTCATTTATAAAGGCAAACAGCCTTAAAGTATGAGAAATATTTTGTATGGTCAGTGCACAATTAATACATTGTAGGCATTAAGTTGCCTTAGAAGCCTTCCAACAGACCACTATTCCCACTCCCACTGCAGGCCTGGCTGGGTTAGACGTGCCTTCTGTGTGCTCACACGTCCCCCAGGGTATTCCACTAAGTAAACATCTGGCCCCAGCAGACTCTATATGTTTCCTGAAGGAGCAGCTGAACAACTGTGCAAGTCAGACACATTTCTAGAAATGTCATAAGCTTATGCATAAGGCAAAACTATCCACTTTGTTCAGCCAAAAGCATAGTAACAAGGTGGGGTGACCTCTTCTAGACAACTCCTACAGAATTTCAAGGGTGAGCAGACTCATCTTTATTTCCAAAGCTCTCCAAGTGAGACAGCTACCCTGGGTCTATTCATCATAATAATCACAAACTGCCACTTTTCTCTTTACCTTCTCCAATAATTTAATTCATTTGCCTCATCAATTGATCAATATCTGTTCAGGATTTTTAATTTACTTGGCAGTATTGTAGGCCCTTGGACTACATCAGTGAAGAGAGAAGATCCCTGTGTATATTCTGGTGGGGATATGGAGAGATAGACAATAATAATAAACAGAAAAATTGTTACATACATTAGATAGTGCCAGGTATTATGTAGAGATTTAATTCAAGGGATGTGAAGTCAAATGAGTGGGTGGGTGATTACTGTAGATTGGGAGGTCAGGAACAACCTTTCTGAAAATGTGACATTTGTGCTGAGACCTGAACAACTGAAAGGACCAACCCTGGTGGCATCAGAGGGAAGAATGTTCCAATGAGAAGAGCCAGTGCAAAGGCCTTATGATGGGAATAAGTTTAACTTGTTCAGGAACGGAGAGAGAGTCAGCATGGGGCTTAAACGCACTGGGCAATGCTATGAGCTGATGTGTCCTCGGCCCACTTGCCAAATTTCTATGTTGGAGTCCTAACCCCCACTACCTCAGAATGTGACTCTGTTTGAAGACAGGGCTTTTAATGAGGTAATTAGGTTAAAATGAGGTCACTGGGGTGGGCCTTAAGCTGAGTGGTGTCATAGAAGAGGAGATCAGGACACAGATGGCTTACAGAGGGAAGACCATGTGAAAATGGGGAGAGCACAGCCATCGACACGCCAGAGAGAGAGGCCTCAGGAGAAACCAACCCTGCCAACACCTTGACCTCAGCCTTCTAGCCACCAGAATTGTGAAACAATACATTTCCATTATTTAAGCCACCCAGTCTGCGTTACTTTGTTATGGCAGCTGTAGAAAACTAACCCAGCAAGGTGCCATAAAGCCGGGGATTCAGGAAGAGGACTGATCGTGCAGAACTTAGTAAAGCAGCATAAACGGCTGGAATTTTTAGTGCTGTCAGAAGCCTCTGGGAGTTTGAAGGAGGAGAGTGACACGGTCTTTACAAAGATAATTCTGGCTAGATGCACTGTAAAAATGGATTGGAAAGCAAGAATGGAAGCAGGGAAATTAGTTAAGAGGCAGCTGCCATAGTCCAAATGGAAGGTAACGGTGGCTTGGACAAGGGTGGTCATAGCAGAGGAAAAGAATAGTAGCTGAATCTGGGATGTGCCTTGAAGGAAAGTTGACAAGAATCGTTGGTAGATTGGATGTGGAGATGAAGGAAAGAGGAATCAAGAATAACTCTTAGATTTTTGTCCTGAACAATTGGGGGGATGATGGGCCAATTTCTGATACAGAAAGGGTTGAAGAAAGAATCGTGTCTGGGAAGAAAATTCAAGAGTTCTGTTTTGGCTCTGTTGAGTTTGGAATGCCTTCTAGATATTCAAATTAGAGAGGTCAACACATTTGAATACATTCATCTAGACTTCTGGGGAGTAGTCAGAACGGGAAATAAGACTGGGGAGTCAATCACATTAGAGACATGGACGCTATCTCAAACATGGCCTGTAGTAAGTGATGTGAGAAATCCGGACTTGACAATTCCTCTTAACAACAGTATTGCAAGAAAGATACTTCTGGATACATTTTGGGTTCATTGCTATTGCAAGGTAGGGGGGCTGTTTGCAGCAATGAATGGAAAAATCTCCCTTTGGTAGGGAAGGACTACTAATGAACATTTGTTATAATTGCACAGATAAAGGTCTGAAAACACATAAATTGGACTGTAATGAACTTTCCAAATATAATAAGTATGTGTAGTCATTAAGTGCTATTTCTTGCCAATTGTTTGTACATTTTTCTTGTTAAAGCCAGTTTTGTGAAAGCTGTAAAATGTAACAGTAGTATACGATTTTATTCTTTCAGAAACCATCAATTTTAAAATGGTGATCACTTGAACAGGAGACAAGCTGAATTTTATTGAGTAAATAAATAAAGTAAGCAAGGCTACAGGAAGAATAACTTTCAGACATGTTTTAGATCGATCAGTGCAAGACACATTCACCCTACAGCACCACAGGACGGAATGAACGCTCGCTGTGCTAATTAAAGCACATTCTCATTTCCTTATTCAAGTAGGTCCCCTAAAGATCTTGGCTCAGAAACCCTTCATGACTGTTCCATGTGCTAAAAGTGAGTAAGGCTGCATTTCTTTAAAAAAAATGCTTACTAATTTTTATCAATTGAAACACGCTTTCTTCATAGCTGGTACAAATTGGTGTTTTTTGTTTGTTTGTTTGTTTGTTTGTTTTTTACTGTATCACCTTGCCTAGTGTTTGAATACAATATTCAGGATGGTACTTAGAATGCTGGGATTATTTTTTTGCAATGCTGGGTTTTTCTTCCTTCCTAGTCCTGGGTTTTTGTGTGTATTGTGATTGAAGCCTTCCTGAGAGATGGCTGTAATAGGCTCCAATCAGGGTTAGCAGAATACAGAGTAATTCCTTCCGAGATGCTGCCTTCTGGTGCCAGGCTGCAGTGTGGCAAGTGATTTTGTAAATATTCACCCTTCATCATATGTTCAAACATTCTCTTGGTGCCTCGTTTTAAAATGTTAATTAAAACCACCAGCTGAATATTTGTATGATTATGGATATAAGTAAAGGCTTATTTCCAACCACAGCTGTACAAAAAGTGGCTGGTTTCAAGAAATTGTCTTTGTTTTTGACAGTTGTCCATATTCTAACATGGTGGTAACAAAAATAGTAATTTTTCTGTTAGCAACTTTGGGCATGCTGAGCTGGATTGAGACCAGAACAGTTTGATAATATTTTCTTAATAGAAACATTCCAGTCAATGTTTTACCAAGGAAAACTAATTATCGTCTAACAAATGAGTTTTGTCTTTCCCAAATTACTGTAGAAAAATATGGTAACCTTCTTGCCCTTACAGTTTTTCTCCTTTAAAAAAGAAAAGTTTATTTCTGCTTCCAATTACCACTGAGTGTTAACTAATTCTTAAACAAAACATTTGTTTGCGGAATAGCTACCAGAGATATAACACAGAAGGGACTTCATACCTGGCTTTGAATAATTCTCAAAGTGAAATAAACTTTATGCCATCTAGACTCTCTTCTTATGAGGCAGAGCATGATGAAATTAGATTCTCACAAATATCATTGCCCCTATTTATTGTCTTTTTCCTTGAACCGGGGCTGAGCTGGCTAGGATCCACTGTCTCTCAATCAGATTTATTATGGATCAGATACATTCCATTTCACAACAGGAATGTGCTTATGATAAAATGTGCAAAAGCTCATAGTCTAACAAAACATAAAATCTGTTGGCAAAATACCACCACTTCATAGTGGGTACAGTTTGAAAGTTTTCGCCTGTATCTGAGCTCAATTTAATGCCACATAAGATGATACTCAAATCTTGAAATAAATCCCTAGTCAACACAGAAATGTTTATGCTGTCAAAACTAAATGCATTTTATTATCATGCAAATACAATCCCTCAGTACTTCTTATTGACATTATATATAATTAGCCAGATTTTCTTCTTGTTTCCATTTCTCCTGGATGGTAACTTGGGAATTTTGAAAAGTAGATGAACGCTTTCAGGCTTTCAGAGCACAATTTAACACACTGTCTCTTTAGTGATTAATATCATTTAGTGCAATGAACTGAACCTGAAACCATTATAATATTGTATGTAAAATGTAATTGAAAAATAAAACGTCTCAGAAAAATAAAATATGAAAAAAAAAATCCCGAGGGAAAATGTAAGAGCTATCTCTAAGAAAGAGAAGAATTTGTTTTTTTTTTTTTTTTTTCATTTTTATTGTTAGATTTATTGGGGTGACATCTGTTAGCAAGGATTACATAGGTTTCAGGCATACAATTCTACAGTGCATTGTCAACTTGATGTATAAGTTCACCACCTAATGTGACTAAGAAAGAGAAGAATTTGGATAAATCAAGCAGTTCAAAGATTATTCAAAACAGTAGATTACAACAGTTTTGGAAAAGCAGACTGCTAATAAAGACTCAAAGGAAAAGTGCACAGACGAAAAGTGCTGTAGTTGGTCAGTGGATGATGATGGCTGGGTCACTGGCGGAAGGAGCTGAGAAATACCTGAGTGTGTGAAACTTTACCTACTGCCCACAAGTACAGGAACTGCTGCTCACTCTGGCCCTGCAGGCAGACCGATGCACAGAGGACATGGCTGGTCAGTGCACCTTCTATTATTCTAAACATCCAAATACTAATGTGACTCTGGGTAAGCAAGAGTAGACTGCCTGCAGCTGGACTGAAGAAGTCTTTTTGGCTTGGGCTATCTGCCCCTGGTTCATCTACATTTCATTCAGTCCAGGCTATCACTACTGGGGTCCCCTTGCTTTTCTGGGCTATGCTCTTAGACTAGACTTGAAACAGTCACAGCTCACGTGTCTGTGCAAACACTTCCACAAACACTGGCAGTGGTGTTATGCCCAACACACGAGTGCTCTTTTGACTCCTTATCTAAACAGTTGGTAATGCACTTCTTGCGCTCCAGATCTCCTAGATTCTTGTCCACGGTGTTTTCTACTTGCAGAAAATAAATATAACCTCTCTGAGGGACTGCCTTAAAGCCCACTTTCTCTAGACATCCCATCCCACACATTCAATGTTGAAAAATTAGAAAATCCAGATAAGTAAAATAAAACCATTAAAAAAATTTGTAATTTCCACACCATGTACATACCACTGTTAATAATCTGTCACATAAACTTTCAGAATTTCTACTAAGTTTACCTTTTTTGCTCATACTACTATAAAATTCCATCGTAAGTGTACATATTCCATATTTAAATACAACACAAAGTTTTATTACAAGGTACTTTAAAAATAAATTCACACTTTAAATTGAGATTGCTTTAAAGTGGACTTACTGCAAAGTTTTTTCTGAAACAGTCTTTTGTTGTTAGGTAATTCCGCACACCCTAAACAAAGATTTGGAATTTTTATGGTGGTAAGAGAATTTGGGAACAACTTTAAGAAAGTTTAAATGCTTAAAGACATGCTTCAGGATCATTTGGGATATGTGTTAAAATTTGAAGATACAAAGCAATGTCACAATTCATAGAGCCTTTCTTCTCTGAATATGCATGAATCAGATAAGAGAAAGAAAACAATAGAAATATTTAGCTATCAAAAATATTTTTTCTGAGACATAAGTAAAAATTTTCTTCTGTGATATGAAGTTCAAGTCTTAAACCAAATGCTGGGAAAGTAACTTTCCAACTACAAAGTGATTAATTATTGAACACTGGACAGAGGGAGGGCCTCTGTTCTCTGCGGATGTACGCAGCAGCCCCAGAATGCACTTGGTGAATCCAAGTCCTCGTTATTTTGAAGACACCTGATATCCTATTACACCAGATGGGGCTGCCAACTCCTTGTCCACACTGACTCCATGCCATGTACCCCATTTTATGGCTAAAAAGGATTTAAAATTCAAGAAGTTTGTTGAAAGCTCAAGTGTCACATTTGACTCATTCCGAAGTGTATGGGGAAAAGAGCAGAGCAGACATCTCAAGTGAAGCTATTATTGTGCTTGAATAACCATACTCCATTAAATTGCTAATAACCTACTGGAAGATGTTGGTCACATCAGCCATACAGTTGCATTCCTTTCCTTTATACTAACTTGCCCAGCTTCATTCTATGCGTATACTCTTTCTGTGCCCTTTATTCCAAGGTTGCCCAGAATTCAAAGCACTTATTCAGTAAGTTTGTAATCCAGTTTAGTATGCTATTAACAGAATTCTTTAGAGAAGATCATGGAAAAAGAAAATCAAACTTATTTTTGGGTCAATGACCAATTTTAAAGGAAACACATATTAAACCAGTTTCAAGGAAAAGGTCAGAATCCATGAGGTATTAAGGGAAAAAGAAAGAAAAAACATTCATTTCCACAATTTTCCGACATTCCTTAAAAATAAAAACAAGCCTGGGCATGGAACAGCAGGGACCCGGTCCCCCTGGACTGGCGGTGCTGAACAATGTTGCCTTTCATAGGAAGTTAGAAAGCAAGAGGTTTCCTCAACACCAGGGAAGTTTTGGCTTCCTTCCCCTTCATTTATTCTGGGGTTCAGAATTGAACCTTATAAATCCTGAGTTAGTCTCTCAGAACAAATAATAATATACAATGAATTAAATGCTTTAAAGCTTGCTTTTTACTAGCATGACTGTCTCTTCATTATAAACGGTATATTAACCCACTGTTGTATTACAGTGTTAAATACTGAAAATATATACGAGGGCTGTCCAGAAAAAATCCAGCTATAAATGCCACTATTTTTCATATTACATGGCTGGATACTTTCCAGACAGCCCTCATAAAGCTGAATACATATCCTAGAATTGGGCATTTTAAAGAACTAATGTGCCTATATATTGTCTACCTGATAACTGATTTAGTTATTTTATCCCTCATTAAAATATTAACTGGAAATATGTGATGAAAATTATGTATTAAAGGAAACAAATGTTTTCATTTTAAAATTCTTTCATCAAACAGAAAGCAATTATATTTCTATGTATATTTTTATATTTGGTACATTCTTCTAAGATTTAGAAGAAAGGAGAGTTCTCCACAAGCTCAGGGCACAAAATATCTGTCTCTATCCAGAGTTTTCCAATGGGTAGATTTGGGGTGGCATTTCTTTCCATAGGGCAACTGGTTTAGAATAACCTGCCAATGCACTCAGAATGTTTTTTTTTTTTTTCTTGTTCCACCAGCAAAGTCAAGCTAGCAAAATTCATTTTCTGGATTATTTTATGATATAAAAATATTTGTGTCTATCTTTTTAGAGTGACCAAGATTAGGTGTAGTGAAAGAATTTTTCCTCTCTGAAACACCTTAATGAGAACACATAAAAACTAACTCTAAATCATGCACAAAGCCATAGCAGAGAGAAAGTAAATGTTAAAGCAACAATAATATGATTCAACAAAAATAAAAATGAGTAATAGCCCAATATAAAATGCTGGGAAATTACAGTAATTTCACAATCCATCAGAAACAGCAAAACACACCATTACTTTAACAAATATTTATTGATCACCTAATAGATGTCAAAGGTAGATGCAGATATATGTGTGGTAAAGTTTTGGTTGGAGAATTAAATGAAAAGAAACTAGCTCAGGATATGTAACTCACAGAATCATGGAATATTAAAATCAGAAGAGATCTTAACAGTTATACAAATCAAGAGACTAAGTCCATTAAGTTTAAATAACTTTCTTCATGTCAGTGAGGCAGAAGCAGGGCTAGAATTAAATCCCTTTTTAAAGTGTAACAAGATTCTTGGCTTAGTAGGAATGTTTTTGAGACAAAAAGTCAAGGTTAAGACTATTAATAAATAGTTGTTTCTACTTAAAAAGTTTGAAAAATCATTAATACATTATTAATTATATATACATATAAATTTAAATTGTATTCTTATACTGAAGTATAAATTGCCAGATTTCACTTGAAGTTTTCATATTGGTTGGGATTTCACCTTTCATGGCATGAAACGAAGAAGCATCTGTCATCTGATGAAACCAAAGACCACAGAATAAATGTGGCCTGGCCTTGGATGACAAGAGTGTGAATCAGCCTCCTGCATGACATTTTTAGAGGTGCCCACACAATGCAGAGTTAATGGTACAGGTGTTTTACAACTCATAAAAATTTTAAAAATCAAAACTATTCATAGATTTTTCCCTAAAAAGTTCTTTCATGAAGCAAAACATCCCTCCATCTCTCCTCCCGTTGCCTCCCTCCCTCTCTCCCCACTTCCCTTCCCTCCCCTTCCCTTCCTCCCTCTTTCCTCTCTCCTTCTCTCCCTCACCCCAACCCCACCCCCCACCCCAACACACACACACACCTGGTAACACTTTTGAGTAATCTGTTTGAGGATTTAAGATTTGGCTTTTCAAGTAAGTTGACAACCTCTCTTCTTCTTCATTAATATTTGAAGCCTACTCACATGAAAAATTGCAAAATATAGGCCTGTCTGGAAAAAATCCAGTCACAAATGCCTCTATTTTTCTATTACTTGGTGGGACACTTTCTGGACACCCTATGTATATGGTATAAACTGTGACACAGATTTTGTATTTGGTTTCTAATTTCTGACAACTGAGTATTTTGAAAAATGTATCTAAAGTGAATACAAAACGTCATGTGAAGAGAATTTTCAGCATGAACATGAGGTAGAAAAATAACTAAACTGATTTTCATAGGTGACTTACTGGATTCCACCATATTATTCCAACCATTTCTGCATATTGCAACTTGCAAAGAACATAAGTGAAAAATAATTTTCTTTAATACATGTGGGTGAGTGTCAAATTTTGAAAACAGAAAGGGATAAAAGAAGTTAATGCAAGTCAATGAAATACCCCTCTTGGAATAGATAAAGTGATAGAGCAAGTATAAACTATTAAGAACAAATCCTTTTGTATCTTTGCTTCTCCATAAAGGCTGTTTCCTCATAAGCTTTTCCCGAAAATATGACAAATGCAAATGAGCTTTGTTTATGTGCTTAGTATGTTCCTATTAATAAAAATTTCTAGAAACCTACCGGGAAGAGGATTACACTCTGCCTTAAGAAGTTTATAAAAAAATAGCAAATTAGTATCCTCTCTTTGGAAACTGGGATTCTTTTCCACAAGTGAAAATTCTAGCAAACGCAATGCTCTATTATTGCAAATGAAGTAAACATCCAGACAGATGTTTTGTGATATCATTAAGCCAAGCGTAACAAAAGAAGTCTCCCTATAATATCTGAAACTCTGAAGAAAATTTATAGTGACAGGTAAACAGAAAAAGCCAGTAGAATAATGCACAGTTGAAATTCCAAATTAAAAAAAAAAATCTCCAGAGGAAAATTTCAAAAATCTTTTTACCTTTACCATGTCTAAATTTCTCACTGTGCTCTAAATGCAAAAAATGTCTCAGGCTGGACACACAGGTATGAAAAATGTGTTGCTCCATTCATCACCAATTGCTCCATTATCTGTGAATAAATAATTTCCATTATGGTTTCTCTATAGGAAATTTTGCTTTTAGCCCCAACACAATTCAATTGTATAAGAGCTGTTCAGGGCCTCAGAGAGAATTATCCAATCCTTTGTTTTCACAGATGAACAAACTGAGGTGCAGCTATCATACTTCAGAGCTGTACCTTCCTTCTGTCACCAGAGGAGCGGCAGTGGGTGCTCTTTCCATCATGCCCTTAGCACTGTCTTCCCACTAACAATAGCCCAACAGCTACATGCAGTGATGGTGCCCTTCTATATACTCCATCTGGATGACTTTATAGTCAAACTTCATAAAAATCCATGAAATACATGCTCTTTTCACCATCATTCTAAGGAAAGGAAACAGAGGCACTGAGTGCTTAAGTAACTTTTGCAAGCCTCTACCTCCAGGGCTGCACCACACTCTCTTAACGATTACACCAGTGGTGACATTTTTCTTTGTACTCTGTATTCAAAATGCTCTAAACTGAACTCAGATTGCCCCCAAACCTGCCGACATCCTTTCCAACTCAGTCATGTCACCACTGCTTTCTTAGTCACCAAGCTTGGAATCTTAGAGTCACCTTTGACTCCTCTTTAATTCCTCACCCTTCTCCACATCTCTACCAATGACCTTGAACCCATGCGCACTGCACGTGCCTAAACATGGCTTTGTTCCACATTGCCTGAACAATTACAAAGCCTCCTAACTGATCTCCTCCGACCGACCTTCCCTTCCCCAATGTGCCATACACACTGTACCCAGAGTAGTAATAAAATTACTAGTGATTTTCTAAAACAATGGGAATCTCATTGGTTTAAAACCACCTAAGCTTACCTAGTATTTACATCTGAAACTTTCTTTTATATGTATAGTTTTTTTCTTCCACAATTATTCCTTGTAATTTTACACAACTGTGTGAAGTTGGTATCATTTTTTCCATTTCAAAGGTGATGAACCAGGCCTCATGACACTGAGTACTACATATATGTATTAGATCATTTTAAAAACTACAATTCTGTTATGTAAAAATGTAACTTTATTTTCTTATAACCGAATATACTTTTTAGAGACAGAAAACAATTCAAGTAAAAGTGGTCAAATCCAATAATTTCTCAATCATTTAAAATTAAACTCAGTTAAATTCAGGTCCTTTCCTGTTCTCTCCACAGTTTTCTTCCTGGGTGACATTAGCACTGAGCATTTACACAGAATCTTGTGCTGGCCTCTTCCAGAATGCACTATCATCCCACCATGGTCCCAGGTTCTTGGTCACTGACACTGTCATAGGTGAAATGGTCACATTCCCATTGGTTGCTGGTTACCTCATCCATGCTCGCTTTCTGGCCATATATTCCAATCCAAGATCCTTTGCACTATTGGCTCTTGCCTTTCTCTGTCCCCGTCTCTCTCTTTCTCTGCAGGTGTGCACACGCTCACACATGCACACACACACACATTCTTCTCTGCTTACTCATAGTGAACGGACAGTAGACTAGGGAAGGTTATATGAACACCAAGGCCACAAGAGTCTATGTGTTACACTGTTGCAACACAGAGTCCAGGATAGGGTGTTAGTCATTCGAACTCTACTAAAGATTTCCCATGTCAACCTCTGGATTCCATGAGATTTGAAGTGTCTCTGGAATTTTCCAAATGGAGCCCTTGGCTTACATGGTGTCTTTGATAGAAGGAGCCTGGAGGATCCCTCCTTTTGTTCCTTCGGTCACCTCAAAGAGTGGGCAGGGTTCTTCCTGCTTTGACTCCATTACTTACTTAACCTCAGCCTCCACTTAAGCATAAATGGGATAATGACATGTTTGGTGAGGATTAGAAGTAATGCAGGTACAACATCTAGAAAAATGATTAGCACAAAATGTCTTATCTACAATTCTGAAATACCAAAATTCTGAACACTAAGAGTCTTTTATTTTTTAATTTGGTGGCAAAATCTGACCTGAACTGATGTGAAGGTATTTATAGGTCTATTTATGCCATCCATACTCTGACTTCAGGGGTTTCAGAAAAGTAATTGTGGACCTCAAATATATTTTCTCTGGATATAGAATTCAAGGTTGGCATTTTTTCATTTTTTTTTTAGTACTTTAAAGTTTGTAATTACATTGTCTTGTGACTTGTGTGTTTCTAATAAGAATTCTGTTGTCATTCATGTCTTTGTTCCTCTATATTCAATGTATTTTTTTTCTCTGACTGCTTTGAAGATTTTCTCCTCATCACTGGTTTTTAGACATTTGATTACGTGTCTTGATTTGGCTTTCTTTTATGTTTCTACTGCTTGGGATTCATTTAGCATTTCGTCTGTGGGCTCACAGTATGCACCAACTCTGAAAAATGTTCAGCCATTACTTCTTTTTTAAAAGTTTTTATTACATTTTTCCTACAATATTATAATGGTTTCAGGTGTACAGCATAGCCATTATTTATTAAGTCTTTTAACTGTCCTCTCCCCACCTCCAACTGTTCATTTATTTTTTTTCTTTAGTCCTTTTGTAAAGTTTCTATTGCAATGCCTTAAAGTTCACTGATCTTTTCTTCTGCAGTGTCTAATCATGTGTTTTCCATTTAAGATTCTTTTTTTTTTAATTTCTGGACGTTTCATTTGTCTTTTAATAAATGTCTTTCATGTCTTGCTGATCTTTCCTTTACATTCTTAAGCATATTTATGAGATTTTATGATATCTGTTTTAAGGTTCTTGCCTACTACTTCCATAATCTCTATCATTTACAGGTCTCTTTTTATTGAATTGATTTTTCTTCTGAATATGGGTCATATTTTCCTGCTTTTTAGGATAACTGTTAATTTTTTTATTAGATTTTGGACATTGTAATCTTTCACATTTGAGTGCTAAATTTTACTGTATTTCTTTAAAGCAGAGCTGGGCAAGATATCAATTGCAGTCCACCAGTAGACAGCCAAGCAATTTTGGAGTGACCGCTCGAATAATAAAATAAATAGCTAGTGAACCACATCACTTGGATAAGTAGCCCTTGCCTTGAAAACGTCTGCCCAGGCCTGCTTTAAAGTGTGCTGGCTTTTGTTTCAACATATAGTTAAATACTTTCAGATCAGTTAGATCCTTTTGAAGATTACTTTTACATGTTTTTTATGGTGCCTCCAGAGCAATCTTGATTCTTGTATTGATTTTTCTTCACTACGAAGTCATTGCTTTTTTTGAGGGTTTATGTATTTTGAGATTTCTCCATTCTGGCTAGTTGGAATATCAACTATTCCCATCTAGTTGTGAGTTCTGAAAATTGTTTGGCCTATTTTTTGGTGGTGGTTTTCTCCAATCTTGGTAGTTCCTCTTATGCATGCACAGGTAAATTCTCAGCCAAATACTGAAGGAGCAATTCTCCAGCTTCCTAGAAGACTTTATGAAGCTCCCTCATCTCCAGTACTCTGTCCTGAAAATTCTACCATCTGGGTCTCTCCAAGTGCTGGTTTTTGTCCTCTCAACTCAGCAAGACCCCCAGGCTCTGTTTATTCCCTCTTCCTCTTCTGTGGCCTGGAAACTGCCTCAAGACAGTAAGCTGGGGCAACTATAGACCTCAGTTTATTTGTTTCTCTTCCCTCAGAGATCACAGTCCAATGCTTCCTGTTGTATTCTGTCTGATAACCATCATTTCATATATTTGGTCTAGCTTTCTAATTGTTTACAGCAAAAGGGCAATTCCTGTAGGCTTTCATGGATAGATATGGAAGTTTCAAACCTGTACACTTAAATATTGTCACTTTGCTTCCCTGCCAAACTCTGTGTCAATAATATGTAATTCCTTACAACTCAAAAGACTTTTTTTCTCATTAAAACAATGAAGATCAATATTTTCCGCTCTAACAAATAAACGGATGATCTAGAAATTACTTCTGAAAGAACAAGGACAGTGATTCTTGATGATATGGATGATATTAGCATGAGAAGGAGTGGACAGTGAGTGACAAAACTCTTAGAGGATTTATTTAAGTGTTACTTCAAATGCTATGCTCTAATGTAACTGTTAGCTCTAACAGAGCTTAAAAGCTAACTGAGGAGGCTGTGTGAGACTACACAGCAATCTATCTCTGGACTGTGGGAGATGCACCTGCAACAAAGTGATTACTAAGCACATTTAAACATTGTATTGAAATTAACAGAGACTAAGAAGCACAGTTAATAATTGCAGCTGCTTCTTTTCCTCTTCTCTCCTGCAATATCTATTTAAGCTGCCAAATAAGACAGCCTTGGCATGCCAGAGTACCTTTGCTGATGGAGTCCAAAACAAATTCAGGGTAGGTCAGAAAAAAACATTCCATTTAGGCCTGGTGAAGAAAACTAGGAACATCTTAGAAGAAAATAAAGGATGAGTAGAATAGGTACTAAATTTTATCTTAATGACTGGGTTCGTTAGTAATTTGCTTTTAAGAGAGATATCTCATTTCAAAACACATTTTTAAAAGAAATGATCAAGTTGGAAAATGTACAGGTCTCTTCCTCAAATCATTGTGCCCTGGGAAATCCATATGTTTGGGTCACATGGCCTTACATAATGGCAGTTTCGTTGGCAGTCAGACCAGCCTCACAAGGAGGTCGTTTAGAAGAGTAACTGAGCTCATGGATATTGGAATCAGCCAGACCGCATTTTGAGTATAAGACCAACCACTTACTAGTTATGTGACCTTGAGATATTAATCAAACTACCCAATTTTTGGTTTCTTGACCCAGAACTATTACTCAACTTCTTCAATGTTTGGGTCCTTGTTTTTAAAGTGGAGATTATAATAGCGACTGTCACAGGGTTACAGTGATGACTAAATGAAATAATGCATGTAAAAGCCTTAGTACAATGCCTGGCACATAGAAAACTCAATTTTAGCTACTGTTACAATTACTACTACTATTGTTAAGGAAAAAATGCTGCCTCCTGAACACTAGCTTTGTAAATACAAGTTATATAAACAGACTGTAAATGTTACAAACTATGAGATTATAGAAATAACCTGAGTGCTTGAATGAACAGTGATTATATAAAAATAATTTTAATCATGTTCATTATTTTCCTTCAGAAATGAAATTGGAAGCATGGTGAAAAACAACACATTTCATTTGCTTCAGTTCACCAATACCTATACCTTGTGGTTCCATTTCTAAATGTGTTGTCCAGAACCATTAAGTCCCTTAGTAAGCTGTGATATTATACTTCATGTTAAAAAAATTCATCACCTGAAACTAACAATAATAATAAAAACAAAATATAAAAGAATTAAAATTCCATGGTAATTGAAAACAAATTGATGACATTTTCATGGTGAGAATCCATAGGCATCTCTTCTTTAACTAAGCTAGATGTAGTACCCAGGAAAATTCTAGTAGATACTATCATTCAATCAGTGGCTCTGTGAAAAAAACGACAAAAAAGAAGATAGTGTCACCTTCATTGCACTCCTGCTGAAGATATTTTAATCTACTTTCAATGTAGAATATTTGGTTTTCTGACTGGTGGACAGCTTCTTTGTTAAGGTCCTACTGGTGCAGGAGTCACTAAAAGGAATTCAAACAGGAACTCCCAGAGAAAAGTGCTTAAATTCACAAGCTTTGGAATTGAACAACTTGGTTCAAATTCTTGTTCTGATAGTTTCTAGGTGCTTGGGAAAGTTACTTATACACTGAACCTCAGTTACCTCATCTGTAAAAAGGACATTAAAAGTTTTTACCTGTCAGGATGGTGGTGATAACAAAATGGTGCATGTAAGGCACTTAGCATGGTGCCCTACCCAAAGCAAATGTTTACTAAATATTATTTACTTACAATCTATTAAATTTTAGTCTGGGAATTCAGAAAATCCACATGAAAAACTCAGACATGATTACCACTTCCATCATGACTGACCCCTTCACCCACGGAACAGATGTCTGTGGAGCGGCTGGTGCTGTGTCGTGCCTGTGCTCAATGCTTTCGTTACTTAGTTGAAATCCTCTTATCATGAGGGCCTTCACCAGAGATGGTGAGCATTGTGAGGGGGGTATCTCTGATCTCATGTCGACAGTGTCATCACTATGGGCCTGGCAGGAGGCCTACCAGATAAAAGATGCTAACAGGATGTTGGACAAAAATTTTTTGGGGGGGACGGATAAGTGAGTAAGAGATGAATGAAAGATATGACACAAAGATGATTAAGATGAACGCTGTGACCTCAGAGAACTCATTTTTCTAGCTGGAGAATTAGGCCCCCAATGGGGAATGGAAGCTAGGGGAATTAGTGAGGGAATTTCAGGCAGTGCGAGTTTACTCACGGTGGGCAAAATACCCAAATTTTCTATTATAGTTATGCTAACACAGTTCAGCAATAACAGCAAAAGAATGCATATACAACTTGACATTTTGGGACGACTTCTTACCTTCTAGCAAAGGAAGAAAACGCCAGAAATATTTTCAGTAAGTTATTATAGAAAAAAAGAAACTCTAGGCAATTTATATCTGAAGTTAAAAGATAGAAAGGGACATACTGTCACAGTCTTCTATGTTAGGTCAAACCCAATCCAGCCCCAGTGTCCCTATTTGCCTTTGGTTAGGGGTGCCAATCACTACCCCCTCCTCTCCTCCAACCTAGGGGGGCTAGTTAGGAAGAGGCACAGGACAAATAGGGGTCAGATATCGGCTTTATTCCTGGTAATGGCAAGGTCTCCCACTTTCCAGACAAAACTAAACCCAGCCTTATCTGCAAGCAAGGTGAATTTGATTTAAAAATCCAACTGTACCGTCCTCCACGCCGTCCAAGACACCCACAAGGACAGAGCTTACAGAGGCACGGCGCACGTACCGCTGAGCAAGGAGAAAAGCTGGAACTTAGATCCTCCTTTGAGGCAAAGTGATCCACCAATCCACTCAGAAACGTGGCTGACCGAGGCGACTAGCCACTTGCTGGCATGGATCAAAGGACTAGAACGGTTCACAGCAATGGTTTCCTTTAAGGAAACATGAGGAAAAGACATAAAGGTGCCTACCTCTCCTATTCTATGTGCAACTTTTTATTTAGGAGACCTATACTGTTTTTAGATGAAACAGATGCTTTTTCTTCTGCTATAGCGAGGAGAAAGCCAAGCATTCTAAATGGATTTGTATATCCTTAACTATGAAAGGCCTGATTAGATACACTTACTAGTAACAAAGTAATAACCAAAACAATGGACTACAACTCAAATTTCCTAAAACCAAAGTTATTTGATCATTTATTCGTCTTATAAGTAATAATCTGGGGGAAATGAAATGATTTTGTCACCTAGATGTGCAATTCTCAAATAGCTCATTTTGGAGAAAACACAAGGAAACAATATTTCCCATGTTCGATACATGTTTTATTGAGATTTTATTTTGATCATGGGAAGTCCAGATA
The DNA here is from genome assembly GCA_004026885.1 of Lyroderma lyra. Lineage (NCBI taxonomy): Eukaryota > Metazoa > Chordata > Mammalia > Chiroptera > Megadermatidae > Lyroderma > Lyroderma lyra. The sequence continues at coordinate 16,315 of PVJL010002125.1, read as the reverse complement.
TAGAACCTTAAAATACTTTCTGAATTGCATCTTTGTCAGTCCTCATAAAGGAACAGAAGTGTGGGGTCATGAAAGCCCCCTCCCTCTTCATTTTCTTTGTTTTCCTCGGTGTGCCCCGAAGATTTTTTTCCCCACTTTGGAAAACCTTGGGCTTGATTTGCTGTATCCCAGCCACTTTTTCATAATGAAATCTTGAGCACATTGGCACTATTTATAAAAACAATCAGGGAGGGTTGTCTGAAGAACACACAGTCTACTCTTCCAGAAATTCTAAAAGGCATATCTGAATTGAGTTCACTTAGTGTCATTCAGAATTCAGTGAGTTGCATCTACTACAGGAATGTGATAGATGATGCTACTTACATCATCACACGCTGTCCACACGGGGTTCCCAAAAGGAAACGCCTCTCTGAGCTTATTAGTAAGAACACGTTCACTTCTTCTCAGCAACTGATTTTTCTCTCTGTGTGTCCTCGCAGGCTGAAATACCTACTAGGTTCACCTCCTAATGCTAACAGTTAGAAAGCTTAGAGTGAAATTTGTGACCCTATCATTAACCGCATTCCTGGCTCTACTAGATGTTAATTATTCTTATTTTCTCATTAATACACATTTGATTTTATCTATCTTGTATTTTACATGTCCTTCTAAACTGCCTTTATCTCTTGTGCAGCAGGATGATGCATAAGTGCTTATACAATACCACAACACTGGGCTATAAAGTGAACACTCAGAGTGCACTCAAGTGGCACCCTCTTCCATCAGTAAATTTCGGTGCTGTGTAGAAACTGCCTTTGAGTACATAAAGTAGCTATAATAATATACTGTTTGACACAGTCTACCAATAAAATGACAGGAATGTTTCCATTTTCCAAAAGCCTAGAGCTCCAAAGACAGAGGGAGACAACTATGAAAACTTGAAATTTATTAAAAACGAAATCTTCCATCTTTTTACCTGGATTTATTCACTTTCTGGGGAGCACAAGGAAAAGACTAAATAAGTCAGAAATATTAAAGATAGTTCTGACAGCATACTCGTATACAGAATAGAATAGTTAAAATTTACTTAAAGGTGATGAGGCTGAAGTATAATTTTACTTGGAATTTTAAAGAAGTAGCTTTTGAGCTATTTTAAAATTTCTGTCATTCAACTACAGAATCAGATATCGTTATGTGTAAATTTTAACAAAGAAGCACTATTACTATCTTATTTGGAAAAAGAAAACATTTTCATAAACTGCTCTGCACCCAGTTTTCTTAATGTGTCTTGAAAGTCTAGTCTTTTAAAAGTTCACTTCATATTTCTCTCTTCCAGAGTCCATGAAATTTGTTTCCTTAATCAGTCCTTCACTTAATAGCAAATGAGACTATTTCCCAAAATTTTTACAGACAAAATATTTTTAAAAGGAAGTATATATTAATATTAACTTCCCATACTATTTTAGACTCAGGTCAATTTGATCATTTCTTATGAAATCTATAATTTCAGTAATAAATACTAAGTGTTTTGTGGATTTTATGGTAAATACAGCTGATCTAAAGTGTTATTTCAAGAAAACACAATTAACTAATAAAAATCTTACAGAATTCTTGGTTTTGCTCTAAAAATATTAGTTTAACCTCCACTGATAGCTGCTTTCCTGAGAGCTGTGTATGTGCCCATGGGGGAGTGTCTATTCCCAGGGGTAAGAAGGGGTCTGTGTGTGTTGGCAGGGGGCGGGGACCCTCCCTGAAGGCCTCCTAAAGTTTGATCTGGGAGGTAATGATAGCAAGTTGGAGGGAATTTTTCCCCTGAACACGTCAACTCTCGGTTTACTGAACAGAATGATAGAAAAGAGGTAAAACAGAATAGTTACATCCAAGAAAAATCTGAGAAGAACCTTTCAAAACGTGCAAGACACACTGTACTTGAAACATACTTGAAGGCTCATTTCTGTAAGGGCAGCCTAAACATCCCCAAGCTCTACTATTCAGGAATCTTATTTCCAGGCACTGTGTCCTGGAGCATTTGCAAATTTTCAATTGGAACTCTCAGCGCTTTACTTTAAAAATAGCCTAGAGTCAGAAACTGAAATACTGATTTATTTTTCCACCCTCAAGTTGCTCCTTAGTCAACATAAGATTGAACATTTCTGAACAAAGGGATTCTTAAAACTGGCTGTGGAAATCCGAAACTTAATAAAGGGAAATCCACAATAAGTTATTCACAAAAGAAAAAAAATTATGTCTATTCTCAGTTGGAAAAATAATCTACTTCCCCCCTATTGTTGAATTATGTATTAAATCATTTCAAATTTTATTTTGGACCAATAATCCATAATTTAACATAGTTATTAAAAAATGGATGTTTCGGCCTATTTTATGTCAAGTTGTTTACTAGGAAAGTAATTCAATGGGAAGAACTATAAAATACAGTTCCTCTTGTGTGATTGTTTACAAATGGACACATGTACTCTTGGCAAATTTTACATATTATATTTTAACAATGTAATAATTGCTAAGAATAAAACACCTTAGTTAACACAAAACAATTCCTATATCTTAAATTGTAAGTATAACCCTCCTGCTACTTTCAATAGATAAAAATATCTTATCATTAGTTTTAACAGTAAATTTCTAGAATATTTTAAAGCTCACATGAAAGAAGAAAAGGTCATGGAATTTTCCTTTAAGAACTACATATTGCATTTCACAAATAACGCTCATCAGAAAAATGCAGAGCACTATTACAACTCATAAATATGTATTAAGAATTCATTGATCTCCATTTCTAGGATTCCCTTTCTCAGATGATGCCACCAGGTCATAATGACCCCCTTACACATGAAACTTCCTCCTATAGGACTGCAGGTGACAAACCTTGCAAGGCCAGAATCTAGAAGGTACTGCTGAGCTTCATTTGTCCTTACCATCGCGGACCGCCATCAAACTGCCATCCAGAATTGCTTTAGGGAAGCAGTTCTTCTGCAATCTTTTCAACAGATCCCCTGTTTTAACATCCACCTGTGTTACTGCAGAACGGTCTGACCCGGATTGAGCCATGGCGCAAATAATAACACTAACTTCAACTCTAGACAGAAAAAAATACAAGTTAATGTTCCAGACTCTTGTGGGAATTCACAGCATGTCTGCTGAAACTGACTCCAGGAGTTCAATGATATTGTAGATTCAAGTATTCCTTTATATTCCACGTAATTGCTTTTCCGTTCTTGGTGTTTTATAACACACTACTGAGCCATGATTTAGAAAGTGAGGGAAGTTCTCTCTCTTTCTCTCAAGTTGAATTATACAAAAATTATAATTGCAAAGTGAAACTCTAACAGAAAGCCACAAAAGTTGTTCCATCTAGTGCTCTTAATGTGAATGTCATCACTGCAATTTAAGTCAGTTTATGACCGCTTTATTTTGAAGGGATAGCATTCTTTAGGCACTAAGCCTGTATTTTTTTCTTTTGGGTTTTGTTTTGTTTCATTTTTGCCAGGGAGTGACTGACTCTACAATCTGCCCTTGGAGACCCTGATACTACATCCTTAGTCTCTGTCATTTTCAACTCTGTTTTATCTTCTTTTGGCAAGGACAGACACGCGCTTTTGCTGATACCACTGTTAAACTACATGAGTCCTTATCATTTTTTAGACAGGGGCTATAAGATTCTCTATCAGTTCTATACAGCTGACAGTTCATATTCTATTTTTCTGAGAGCAGAGATTCTAGCAATTCTCTTCAGTTTGACTCAATAGATAAGCCAAATGGGTTTGATTCCATTTGGTCTACAATCTAGCATAACAAAGATTATCTAAAAGAAATAGGGTTTAAACAGTATCTAAGATTACAGAGGGAAATAGTGAAACACATGAGGAAAAGATCTTATTTTTCCCTGACATTAAAAGTCTTACTATAAAAACAATGTACTTGTGTCTACAATGAGTGCCCATCATCAAACTGTTAGTTCAGACATGAAGTTATTTCCTCTAAACAAGTACAGGTGTCAGGAAGCTTAAGCATACAAACAGGGTCAGTCCTTATTTTTCTGTAAGTTTGCTTTAAAGTCTTAAAAAGTACTGTTCTGGGTCAACAGAGCAGGGCTGGTACTAAGGTGTGGTTCATCCCCTGCTCCACATTTGGCTGAGAAAATACTTGATCATTGGCTGAAATAAAGTGCCTTCAACGAAAATCTGCTTTATAGAAGTGAACAGTAAAACTGGAGATGGCATATTGGAACTGAGGTTTTGAAAGAAGCTGAGGTCAACATGAGAAAGAGAAAACCTCATCGACAGAGAGGAGGCAAGAACCCAAGGATTACAAATGTTTAGGTTCTCTTCAAGACAGAAGGCTAGGGTGCAAGACCCTTCCAGTGCTCTTATCCCAAGTTCCTCAACATGAGATGAAAGATCTCCACGCACCCGAGTACATCTCTGTTGAAATCAGAAGTAAAGTGAACACTAATGTTGCCAACTTAAACAGGGTTTGGTTATGAGCATTTAAGAGCATATTGATATTAGTTCCCAGCAGTTTTAGAAGAACTGAGAACTGACATTTATCCAGGACCCACAATCTGTCAGGGCTATGATGTTTCTTTATATGAATCCCATAGCAACCTGATATGATGTGCATTATTATACTGCAGGTGTGGAGGCTGGGTCCAAAGAAGGAGAGTAACTTGCTCTAAGTTACACCTTTCAGAACAAGAGCAGCCAGGAGCTTCACTCGGGCCTGTCCAACTTTGAAAGTCATGTTCTAGCTCAAAAGCTTCATCCTCATGAGAAATTTAGGGAATAGAATTTTATCTTGAGAAACTAAGGAATGGACTCAAACCCTTTTTTAAAAAATTGTTTTTAAATTAAGATGTTATGCTTTATTTCTTTTTAAATTTGTAAGCCAAATTATCCCTTTCTTCTCATCACAATGAAAGATTAACATCTATAAGAAATTATGAGATTCTTAATACTGTGAAATCATCACTGAGACAAAAACATAAATAAAACAAGTATTATGTATTTTTAAACTTGAAATATTCATGAAGAAAAAAATATATATATGACAATATACTTTACATATTCATAAATTACAAGCTGAAAAAATACATTTCATTCTTTTATGGTAGTTTTTGTTTTTACATTTAAAAAAATGTATCAAAGCTTTAAAATAACATACTAAATAAACTTCAAAGAAAGTCTTTACGACTCCAAGAGAAATGATGAAAATTAGAGTATATTTAACAAAATAAAAGAAACCCTTCATTTGAAATATATGAGAACACACACACACTCTATTTCTTAGGAGTTTAGGCCTTCTGAGTTGGGTTTTGTTTTTGGTGTCTGTGACCGCTTTTAAACGTTTCCATTTCCTCTGCACATGTATTTCTGAGGAGTTATGACAGGAAGCTTCTCCTTTAGTTTCCCGAGTAGAAAGTCCTCCAGCTACATATCCACGTTCCCACTGATCCAATATTAAAGTTCTGGGCAAAATTTTAATTACTAATTTAGGAAAGATGTGACATTTTAAAATTTAATACATTTCCCCTTTTTTTAGACCAGCAGAATGAAGCCTCAGTATGCTTGAAAAATCTCTTAGCAACTAGGAGTGGAGCTAGCCAACAATGGATGATTCATTGATTTAGCTTGAATGTGCAGGAATGTCTGCCAAAAGGTCTGAATAAACTCACATTGCTAGACACTATGGTAAAACGTACCCTGACCTCTTTTAAAACTCTATCAGAGCGGAAAGTCAAACTTACAGCTTTCCAGTAATTCACTGGCATCTGGAAATATGCTTGAATTATAATATTTTGCTTTTACGACAACTGAAAGAATTTCTTAGATTATCATTTTCACCTACTTGGATAATAGATGCTACTAATTGGAGATTTTGAAGGAGATGATGAAACTGTTTTTTTAAGCACTAAAAATAATAGTTGCCCGTTCAATTTAAATGTGAAAGGAGGCTTTTTGAAATCTGAAATTGAAAGAACTGATTGTTAGCTTTTTGCAATATTGACTCAAGAATTATGCAAGAATATCCTAAACAATAATTTTCACATTTAAAATTGGTAAATACTATGCAACAGATATCCGGTATCTGTCAGTTCATGCATATATGGAGAGGTTATACCAGAACATCCTATCTTAAGTTTACATAAAATTCAAAAGAGTTCAGTTCTTTTGTTTATGTCTGTCATTTGTCTTCTCCAACATTCTTATTAGGGGTGAGTATTATTTCTCCTGCTGTAGAGCTTGAAGAGGATGCACATGGAATTTAAATTGTTTGCTTGAGTTCATAGCTATTCAAAGGCAGGTTCAAATTTACAATACAGATTTTCTAGTTTAAAATTGGGAGTTAGATCCATTGCACTACTTTACCAATCACAACTTCAGCAGCAATAATAAAAATCATGAAACCAAATCCTTCTTTCCCAGTGTTGGACAAAGACATATTTTCTTTTGCTCTTTACAAATATTCACCTTCCCTCTCCTCCTCAACTCTATTCCTCTGACTTTGCTTTGTATTTTTTGAGATAAAATATTCAAATAATAAAGATTAATAGAAAGATCCTCCCTCCACTTACAGTCTTTCCCTCAGAGGTGATCACTCTTATCTATTTGGAATATTCTCTTTCATACTGTTTTCTGGGCATTTACATAATTATATAAATACATGTAAAATATATCATTTTGATTTCTGTTTTTTTTCTGTTTAATAAATTGTCAAATATTGTTCTCCAAATTACTTTAAAAATTCTTATTGGAAACCTTTCAATATTTGTATATATAAATCTACCTCACTTCAAAAATGCTAAAAATTATTTCATATTATAATATGTACCTTAACTTTCTGAAATGGGGTCAATTACACACATCCACTAAAAATGTAGCTGTGCTTTCAGCATAAGCTAGATGGAAAAACAGAATGAAACAGAAATGCACAAAAAAGTACAGATAAGGGAGGATATTTAATTTTTTACTTCCTTCATTGATGACAATTCTATGCATCTGACAGCAGTTATAAGCAATGAATGGACTTGTTACATTGGACAATTTAGACCAACCAGTACAAACTGAGTAATAAAGTAAAAATGATAGAAATCTTGCTAGCAAGGGGCCATGTCAAGTTGGGAATCACAACAGGTGTAGAGAGCTTTATGGAGCAAAGTTGAGTAAAACACATTTGCACATGGTCCCTGTTATCATGGAGCTTACAGCCTGACTCTAGATATTCTTCCACTTCATCTTCTCCTTCCCATCCCCAGTTCTTGTTAGTCCAGACTCGCAGTGTTTCCAGCATAAACTATTGCAGGAGACCCTAAGTATCTCCAGGAATCAAATGTTTTGACCTCATAATCTATAGCAGAGATATCCCCAAACAGCAAGTTCTGATCACGTCATGGCCCTAATGAAACACCTTAATTATTTTCCCTTAAACTACAATACAGGACAAAGTATACTCATCTCAGCATGACATTCATAGTCTAACCTCCCAAATTTTCTCTTGTTACTTTAAATTCTATTAGACTCACATCAAACTTTCTACTGTTCTGTAGAAATTCGCCATCACTCCTCCATGGTTTTTCACATACTGTCTAAAATATCATTCACCTTTCTCTGTCTGGAACTCCTACTCATCATGCTAGACCCAGCTCAGAAACTGCCTCTTTTGTGAAGGGCTACCTAACTCCCACAGCAGGTATTTTACTTCTGTGCTCCCAAAGCAGCTGTGTTCATCTCTATGGCATTTCATGCTGTTTCAGCATTTTTTGTAATGCATATATGAGTTTTCCCTACTATGTATAGTTACTTAGTTAAAACCAATTTTTGAGAGTCCTATGCTAAATAAAGTTTTATCAAAACTTAAGCTATTGGCCATGACTCACTATTCCACTAGTCTTCACTTGTACTTCAGTTGCTGGACTAAACATTAACTAGGCAGATCAAATGCCTCTTGCAATAACAATTCTCCTTACATACTACTAACAGTAAGTATGAAAAGATAAATCCAAATTCCTTAAAATTAATGTTTATCTCCTTTTGAGAAAAGGGAAAATAAGATTAATATTGAATATTTTTTAGGTTTAGGTACTGAAATGCTTTGGTTTAGAATGCATAATTTCAAAACTTTTTAAAAGATAATTTTGCAGTGGTAGGCATAGCCTAGCCCAATAAATGTTTTGATTCTCAATTTTACTTAATTTTATCACATAAAACAGTGGTTTCCAAGCTTTTTCCACTTAAGTACCCCTTTTAAACCCATTTCTATAAATTGTACCCCTTGTTTTTAAAGCAGATGTTTTTAAATACTGACACTTTTGTTCAGTGCTTATCTTAATGTAAAATAGTGGAAATGAGGTAATAAGTTAGGAAAGAAAAATCACTACACTGAAAGTACAAATCACAGATTTAATTTCACAATATTCATAAGTATTATAAAATTATCAACATTTCGACAATGATGTTATCAATTTATCAATATTGATAACAATGATCAAGTATTTAAACATTAGAAAGGGGAGGGAGTGGGAGAGGAGGTGGGGAAGCTAAATATAAGGTGATGGAAAGAGAAGTCACATTAGGTGGTGAACTGATTATACAACAAGTTGACAATGCACTGTAGAATTGTATACCTGAAACCTACGTAATCTTGCTAACAGATGTCACCCCAATAAGTCTAAAAATAAAAATGAATTAAAAAAAAGCTACTTGACAAAAATCAAACAGTCTGGTTAGTTGTTTATATGTTTGAGAAAATTCTAGAAATGTTGCAAATGGATTGTTTGAAACTGTGTGTTACCAAAAAAAAAAAAAAAAAAAGCGGAAAAAAAAAAAAAAAAAAGGAAAAAACCAAAAAAAAAAAGCGGGAAAAAAAAAAAAAAAAGAAACTGTGTGTAATGACTGGTAGAAGAGCGGTTTGGGGGAAGGGTTCATAGCCATGCCCTCACCAGTCATTATCCACTAATGTGATCTAATTTTCAAGTGTCTCCATTAACAGTGATTCAAACTTAACATTTATTGTTCCATAACTTTTTTTGCATTTTTTGAGACATTTTATTTTTCAATTACATTTTACATACAATATTATAATGGTTTTAGGTGTATAACACAGTGATGAATCATTTATATAACTTAATAAGTCCTCATTCTAAAAACATCTGGTTCCCCTCTAACTCTATACATAGTTATTACAATGTTATTGACTATATGTCCTATGTTGCATTTTACATCCCTGTGACTATTCTGTGACTATGAATTTATACTTCTTGATTTATTCCCTTTTACCTACTCTTCCAGCTCTCCTGTCATCACCCCAACAAATCTAGTATCCATCTGACACCACACAAAGTTACTGCAACCTTATTGACTATATTCCCATGTTATACTCTATATCCCCATAATTATTGCCTTTTAACAACCAAACCAAACTTCTCCATCCCTTTCCCTTATTTTACCCACTCTCTCATCCCTCCTCCCATCTTAAAGGAGTCTCTCTAATATTCCCTGGTTTTGTGGTGAATTCCTTTAGCTTTCTCTTGTCCGAGAAGCTCTTTATCTGTTCTTCAATTTTGAATGCTAGCTTTGCTGGATACATTATACTTGGTTGTAGATCCTTGGTTTTCATCCTATTGAATATTTTCTGTCATTCCCTTCCGGCCTGCAAAGTTTCTGATGAAAACTCAGCTGAGAGTCGACTGGTGTCTCCTTTATAAGTTACTACTTGCATTTCTCTTGCTGTTTTTAGAATTTTCTTTTTTTCTTTAACTTTTGCCAGTTTAGTTATGATGTGTCTCAGTGTATTCCTGTTTGGGATCATCTTGTTTGGGACTCCCTGTGTTTCCTGGGCTTGTATGTCTATGTCCTTCATTAGGTTAAGAAAATTTTAAGTCATTATTTCTTCAAATAAGTTCTTGATCCTTTGCTTTTCCTCTTCAGATGTGAATATTATGTTTAATGTTGTCCAAGAGGAATCTCAAACCATTCTAATTTTTTTGGATTTTTTTTTCTATTTGTTCTGATGGGGTGTTTTCTGCTGGATTTTCTTGCAAATCACTGCTGTGCACTTCTACTTCATCTAGTTTTGTGATTTCTTTTATTCCATTCTTCATTTCAGTTATTGTAATCTTCATATTTTCCTAGGCCTTTATAGTGGTTTCTATGCCTTCCTGTATGCTTGGTATCTCTCTGTTTAAATTCAGTGAACATTTTTATAATCGTTGCTCTGTTTCTGATTGGTTATCTGTCCCCATCTGTTTTACTTTGATTGTCTGTTGTTCGGATTTATTTTGAGCTCCCTTTCTCTAGTTTCTCATTCTGGCAGCCTCTGTTTGCAGATATTCTTCTCCTTAACTCAACACTAGCTGCTGCAGTTTCTTTGGTGTTCACTGCCAATACTGGGCAGGAAGAGGTCTTTTGGGGAGAGGAGTTTGTGTCTTTGTTTTCTTCCTGGGGCCACGGGGTCTCACAGGTAGTATGTCATAATTATACCTTACTGTTCTTGGTTTGCCCCAAGGACTCTGGTCTGAGTCTTGGGGGTCAGTCCTGTATGATGGTCTCTCAGAGTGTGCTGGTTGTGGGCCAAGAAACACACACACACAGTCTGGTCTTTTTTTCTCTTTCCCCACTGGAGGGAGGTTGTGCTGCGGCTGCTCACCGACTACCTTGATACCCCTCCTCTTGGAACTGGAGTGAAGCTAGGATGCTGCATATGCAGACCCTCTTGGGGGTCAAAGTGAGGGTTGGTTGCCGTGTCTCATGCTCCCACTTCTGGGCTTCCTTTCCTCTGTCTCACTGACCCACTGAGGTCCTGAATGCTCACCTGTCGCCTTTTCCCTCCTCCTTCCCCCAGCGGTAGAGTTCCAGGCTGGCCCATGCATGGTCTGTGTCTCTGTACTTCCCCTTTTATTTCTCCTTTGTTTGCCCCTCTGTCCACCTGTAGGTACTTCAAACTGACAAGCAGGTTTCTTAGCTATGATTGAGTGTTGAGTAGGGAGTCCTTAGTTGAGTTTTGGACGGTTTATTAGTTGTAATCACCAGTGGAGTTTTTCAGAGGTCCTTCTCATGCTGCCATTTTGTTGCTCTCCTGTTTTGTAATTTTTTACTTTACTTGTTTTTTCGCCATTACTGATTATTTTTCACATACCTCTGAATGGCCCAGCATGTACTCCCAGGAGTATGCATACCACCACTTGGGAACTGGTGTCATAAAACACTGAGTCTTCACTGGTCTGATAGAACACCAAAGTAAATATACCAATAAGAAATACTCCCTTGCTTTTGATATAACAGCCTTGGGGAATATGGACCAATAAGGAACATAAACTCTGATGAGGGAAGGAGACACTACAGTCACCATCAAAGGGGGGCTGGGCTGCTGTAGACAGTATTGTTCATCGATGGGGCTGAGATGATGTCTTAAGACCCAACTCTATCCAACTATATGCTTCAGATGTCTTCTGATTGCATACCTAGCAGGGACCCAGACCAGCCAATTTTATCTAGCCCACAAGTAATCACAGCATCACAAAAACCACTGTGGGGAATGTGAAAATACTCAGCCACCATCACCATTAAACAGACCACCAACTGTTTGACAGACTCCTGTGAGTCTAAGAAATAGCAATAAATTGTTATGAATTGTCCAAGTACAACAAAGGGAAGACTTCATATAGCTGGAAAAACAATTAGAAGGATAAGGAACCTGCCTTACGCAGGATGCTTCTTTGCCTGACAAAGTAAATGTTGACTCTGATGGGGGGACTGATGCTGTGTTGATTATCACACTGTACTATTAGTGTGTCTGTCTTTCATTTTTGGATCCCAGCCCTGAGCAAAATGATTCCTCAGCAGACAATTAATTCTATTGGGCCTTAAATAAAATGACTGTGAAAAAGACATCTGTGGTTCCTGATAGCTGCCATGATGACAACTGCTGAGCCACTTGAGGGTAAATGTTGTGTTTCACTATCATTCTGAGGCTCTCCATGGAGACTGCTGCTGAGGATTCCTTGGAAGTAGTCTGGTCATACTGGCTTCTGCTCTGAATGGGAGGAATCTTAAGAAACCAGAAAAAGACCAGCTGTCACCTCTGCTTCAGCATTCTAAAGGCCAATTCATAGCTGCAAAAGGAATCAGAAAGGGGTAAAAGCATAACCTCTACTCCACCCAGGCTTGGAGGAATTTTCTGCACTGATAACATCAGGGCTTCCTTCTAAATTATCCTGCTAATGTAGAATGTACTTACAGAATTTAGGGATAAAAAGAGGACTGATTTTTTAATTCCTACATGTATCAAATTCCAAGCATAGTATTAGTGGTAGGAAATAGAATTTTTTAAAAATTAATTTAAACATTTTGGTTTAAGGCCTGGGATAGTCTCTCATTTACTATAAACTATCTTCATAATTCAACTCTATCTGACAATAAGAATTTACTGAGTATGAAGTCTACTATACCATATGAGATGCTCTAATATTATTTGTTAAATGATGCAAATGAACACATAGTCTGCTGTTGGGACACACTGAATTTTACCTTTTAGGATCTTCTACCAATTATTTCCCCTCTTAACAAACCATAATGTCCCCTTCACTTAGGGCAAGACTGCCTTCCTACAACTACAGTCTGTCTCTTGGTCAGTATTGCCTCTTGCATTTACTTAGTCATTTCCTTCCATCTAAAAAGTCTTTCCCTCTTCTTCACTACCATTTGCTAAGATGTGGCTTGTAAATTGTCCTTTGTTCCCTGATAATTCCATGTTGTCCTGCCTTAATCATGTTGAGAGTGTCTGTTGATGATCCCTCTGCCATCAGCTGGAGGGAGACGAGGTGGATGGAAAGGACACTCTCTCCATTCTTGGGAAAGCACAAAGTTGGTTCCCTGGGGAATAATGAAGCTTCTCAAGAAGAATACAAATAGTAAATATGTATAAAATAATGTCAGAAAAGGTTAGTTGGTTAATGTATTTTGGAATACATAGCTGGAGTAAGATGCAAAATGAGTTCATGACTGTGTATATATTGATAGAAAAAGCAATAAAATTAAAGAACTTTAAATAATCTATACTACAACAGAACATACATATCACCTTGCTACCTAACTATTACCACTATCAAGCTACAATTAATTTTAATGGAATCAAGAAAATGTAGGGACCAAATCTCTGATAACCAGGAAGTAAAGAAAATTTACTTATAGTTTTACCATATAAGGACACTAGATCCCAGTCCTGTGAACCTGTGCCTTCTTCGCACATATTTTTTGCAGCTGCTGATACACTTCAGAGCCAAAACTGAGCTTTGAAAGTTTGGATTCCTGTGTGTTGTGATAATCAGCTGGGGTTTGGAAATGCTTTAAAAAATCTAATGCTCTGGCACTTTAACAAGGCTTCTGAAAAAACAATTTAACATCTGGAATCAAGTATTTTGTGGAAGTCCAAGACCAACAGAGCAAAGAACATTCGTTTTAGTAACAGATAAACTGTGGCACTTCCCTTTCCATCGAATAAATGGGTTTATTTGATAGATTCTGAGGTGGTTTATAGTAAGTAAAATATGAAATAGAAGCAAGGTATAGAAAACTGGGTGCTTTAGATAGTTATCATTGAAAATCTTTCCTAAATATGCTTCTTTATTCTTTCATATAATTTTCTCTTCCGAATCTCAATTCTAAAAAAAAACAAGCAAGACAAACAAACAAAAAAATACTACCAAGTCAAGCCTCCGTCATTTATCTTTTCTCAGAAACTGCACAGTGAGGATGAGTAAAGACATTGGAGCTACCAAGTTCATTTTTTACCTTTTCCTACATGCTTCAGAGGATGGCAAGGACAATGACTGCACACATGTATTTCTTAAGTGTCTAGACAGCCAGGTAACTCAGAGCAAATGCAAAAAGTAGTAGTTATTTCTACTGAATGTTTACTAATTCTCTATAGAGTTTTAAATATTATCTAAAACAACATATTAAAATGTGTTCCCTACTAAAATAATAACACATGACATCTGCTGAGTGCTTAACATGTGTCAAGCCCTGTGCAATTAACTTCCAAAATAATTATTATCTTTTTCTTTATGATGAGTAATTAATACAGTTGTACAATGGAACTGGGATAGAGACAGACAAATAGAACAATGAAATAGGAGAACCCAGAAAGAAACCCACACTTATACAAGGGACGTAACTTATGGCAAAGAGAGCATTGTAGATAAGAAGCTAAAGGAGAGACCATTCAGTTATGATGTCAGAAGAATTAGTTCTTCATATGGGGGGGAAATAAAAAGAAAGAAATTGAATCCCTTCCTCATACAATACATAAGAATACATTTCAAATGGAAGTAAAGTCTTAAATTTGAAAGGCAAAACTCTAAAGCTTTTAAAACACAATATAAGAAAAGGGGTCTGAACACATTAAAATTAAGAGATTTTGTTCATCAAAAAATACCATAAAATGAAAGGCAAGCAACAAACTTGGAGAGGTTATTTTCAAAACACATAACTAATAAAGGATGTTTCCAGAACATATAAAGAACTCTTTTGAGAAAGAAAAAGAATTAACAGAAAAAATGGGCAATTGGTAGGTACGGATATTTTAAAAAGTGGAAGAGAAACCCAAACAGTGCCTAGAACATGGCAGGTACTCAAACTATGTTTGTTGAATGAATGAAAATACAAGTGGCTCATAAACATATGAAAAGGTAATCAGGGAAATAAAAATGAAAACCACAATTAGATACCATTTCATATTGACTACACTGGAAAAAAATGAAAATTAAATAATATCAAATGTTGGAGGGGATGTGATGCAATGGGCACTTTCATTCATTGTTTGTGGGGACATAAATAGGAACAATCACTTTGGAAAACATTTTGGCATTAGTTAGTATAGCTAATGTATCTATGTCTACGTCTCACCACCCCCCACCTTTTCTATTATATATATATGTGTATGTATGTGTGTGTGTGTGTGTGTGTGTGTGTGTGGTTTTTTTTTTAAAATAACCTAGGTGTACTCCTTGGTGTGTACTTGAAAGAGTTTCTTATGTACGTGGCCTAGAAGACATATTTAAGACTATTAATTGCAGGATTGCTTATAATAGCAAAAAACCAGAAACAGCTCAAATGTAAATCAGCAGTGGAATGGATAAATAAATTATGTATGTTCATACTCTGGACTATAATACAAAGCAATGTTAAGCAAAAGAAGTCAACAAAAAATGTAAAGTATAAGTCTACTTATGTAAAGTAAAAAACAGACTAAACTAAACACTAGTATTTTGGAGAAAAATACATAGGTGATCAAATTCTAAAGAAAAATAAGGGACTAGGTCAACATAAAATTCAGATGAGTGGTTACCTCTGTGGGAAGATCATG
Organism: Lyroderma lyra; assembly: GCA_004026885.1. Lineage (NCBI taxonomy): Eukaryota > Metazoa > Chordata > Mammalia > Chiroptera > Megadermatidae > Lyroderma > Lyroderma lyra. The sequence goes on along the minus strand of PVJL010002125.1, from coordinate 961 downwards.
ACTCAGAAGGGGAAAACAAGGGTCTTCTAAGTTTTGATTTCTTAATCTGTGTAATAAATACACAAGTGTTCATTTTCTTGTTTTTCTTTAAGTTGTTTAGTTGTTTTATAACACTCTTCTGACTGTATAATATATTTTTCAATAATTACAAAATTATATGTGAGTTGCATTTTTAACTAATCAAATTCTACAAGAATCTTACCATAGGAATTACCTACTTCCATAAATTATACATGAAAGCCTTTGTAAAACTAACACATTTCTAATTTATCTATGTTGAAATTCATACCTTTGAGTTTTGAGTTCACTTATATTAGGACATATGTGCATAAAATTTACTTCAAGGTATGAAGAAACGATCTTTTTTGAGATTTTTTTTCTTTAAGAAAGTCACTCATGTTATAGTTTGTGTGTGGCTATGACTGTATTCTTCTACAAATAATATCTGATTAGTTTGATTATCTGCAGGGAACTCATGAAGTTTATAACACATTCCCAAATATTTATTTTAAAAGGCATCTCTGCAAAAGAAAGAATGGTGTGGTCAGATATGGAGTGGAGTGGATCGGACAACTAAACGCATGTTTTTAACCCAGGTTCTCTTAGTTGCTTTTACTGGGTAGTATTCTTACATATCACACCATGCAAGATAACACTAGATTATATTGTATCTTCTAGAAGACCTTTTTTTTTTTTTTACTTTTAATTCATTTTTATTGTTAGACTTATTGGGGTGACATCTGTTAGCAAGGATTACATAGGTTTCAGGCATACAATTCTACAGTGCATTGTCAACTTGTTGTATAATAAGTTCACCACCTAACGTGACTTCTCTTTCCATCACCTTATATTTAGCTTCCCCCCCTCCTCTCCCACCCCCTCCCCTTTCTCCCCTCCCTAACCCACTCGTCCCCAAATAAACATTAAACTATCGATTGTGTCCATGGGTTATTTGTTTGTT